>APFE031454405.1:23325-56651 GCA_000404065.3 Pinus taeda
GTTATTTAATTATTAAATTTTTTAATCAAATTTTTTAAATTTATTGATTGATTTTTTCTCTGCAGCTTGGCAACACTACTGGGTGGTTGGCCATATAGCTCTGTGGTTGAGCCAATGGATGGCCATGGCCTTGGCTACTCTCTGCATTTAATTGAAAAACCGTTTTTTTCACTCAACTTCACAAATAACACTCCAAAGAACCCTGAAAATCTCTCAAATGGTTGTGAATTTTGCAAAAATATTCCTTGCTTAAGATAATTCACCCCGTTCTGAGAAAAACCCATGTTTTAGATTTTTCAGATTCGTTTTCATTGGTCACAAAATTCATTTTAAAAATGACGTTTTTAAGGGGTTGTGTTTTGAAGATGATTTTTTTTCATTCACAAAGTTCTTTATTGTCGCATTGCAGATTAGTTCTCTAGCAGGATTATTTTTTATTTGAAATAAATCAATAGATTTTCTGATCTTCCAGATTGCACGAAGCGCGGGAAGAGAGCATACTAATCTCTTGATTTTTTATTTATGCAGGTTAGCGTGGATGGATAAAACACAATTAAGATCTGCAATCAAACCTCGCATTGTCTATACTCTTTCTGCAGTGTCACGGGGGCATTTAGACTCTCGGAAGACAAAGTTTTCCGATAATCAAGCTCCTGGCTCACTCGTAATACAGAAACAAGACATAGAAATGCAAATTTATTCATGATGATTTAAAATATGACTAAAAGAAAATTCTAATGAGAATTACTTCTAATGAGCTCTCATTTTTATTTTTTAATCTATTCTACCTATCTTGCTTGAAAGATTTATTTATTTCCTAAGTAAAAGAATTCTTCCAGTGAAGCCATCTACGCATTAAAAATTCGAACATGCTCACATCAAGATTTAAAAATTTTACATTATGTTTTACAAGTATGTGAGAATCCTGTCTTAGAGTTGGCTCAAAGTGATTGTCCTTGCTCTCCAAGAAGTACTTGTCCAACATTGTCAAAGCTCTCATCCATAGATGGATTAGTGAGAAATGGGAGGTTTAAAATAAGAACTGAATTTAAATTATCTATGTGCGAAAATAAAATAAAATAAAAATGCTCCAAACTTTGAACTCCTTTATGAACCTGTTGTCACCAAGTTCCACAAATTAGTCCATAAAAACAACTGCATGAAATAAGTACTAAATCCTTCTAGTTGCACTCTCCCGGCAGACGCACCAAAATGTTGGGTCTAAAATGCGGATGCAAATTAGAGTTTAATTTAATGTCAACCCGGGAAGGTAAACTTATAAGTGCCTATCTAAAATATATAGATCTAGAAAGATTTCTAATTCATTTATGTAATATATGAGGAAAGAGGCTCCTAACTTAGGAGAACCAGGTTGTCCTTCCCTACAATACTACTTTCATAAAAATAAATCTAAGAGCACTAATCAACAATGGCTTATGATGCAGAAGATGTAAAAGAAGAGGCTCCTAACTAAGGAGGTCCAGATTGTCCTTCTTCACAATTCTACTATATCACAATCACCATTGCTTTAAACCAGAAATGCATAAATAACTTCAAATGAGAAATGGAGAATGAAATTCAGTTTTAGTTCAAGATCAAATAAAAGGGGAATTTAACTTAAATTCCTTTGTGTCCCTTCATATGCAGATTAGAATTAAACCAATATTCATTCAGAAATCATCACACATCTAAATACATTTGAAACATAAATTAAATTCTACCTGACATAAACATGCAAGTGAGGCCATGGGGGCCCTCCATAACTCCACAAGCATACCACTTCAAAGGGAACTCAAATTTAGAAGCAACAAAATCAAAGTATGAGTCTTTATTTCAAAATCTCCATCATAATGTATAAACCAACTTTCTAAGATTACAAATGAAGATTCCAAGATTCTAAGATTCTAAGATTAGAAATGAAGGAGATTGTACTCCTATTTATACAATGGAATGGGATAACAAATTCATAATGATGATCCACTAATCTCTCTTTTAGTTCCATACATCTCTCAACCATTTAGACACATAACCCCCTTTTGTCCTTGATCCTCTCCATGAGATCATCATCTTCTCCATGAGGTTTATCTTCTCAAATTCGAATTTGATCCTTCAAGGCCACATAAAGGTGTCTTGGAAGCTTCTTTAGAACCTACACATGTCACAAAAACAACCCACTTTCCATATATAAAGTAAAATATATTATTTTCTAATATTTAATCAAGAATTTCTCTTAAAAATGCTTGAAAATAAATAATACTTGGAAGATATAAATGAGACCCATTAATGGTGAATAATAGGGAAAATGGAGTGACAAGGTGGTGAATAGTGAGTGATATAATGGAAGCATGGGTGAAAAATGTATGACATTTTTGGAGCCCAACACAGACCCTTACATTACTTGGCACTTTGTTTGGGGTGAAAATAGGGCTGTAAATCCAAATACCAATTCTAGCACCTTCCCTTCCTACTGTGCCATCAAAATCCATGCTCCACGGGCCTACTTCATCCTCCTCAAAATGCTGAAATTTTGTTTGCTCTGTCACTTTTCCTTGCTATCCATCAATCTATTGTTGTTGTCGGAAGGCTGATTGCTCAGTGGTACTATCAAGTCTTTTTTTTTCTTGCTTTAAGACCTCTCTGAAATTTTCAGTGATCTCTGGAATGTCTTCTACTTCAACTACTTGGCTATTTACATCATTAAAACTATATGAAAATAAAACAAATGATTCTAAATCAGTATGTACATAGTTGATTGGATGATTTGTCATTTCTCCTTGCTAGTGATCATGTACTTCATCTATTGTTCCTGATATAATTTTCTCATCCGAATGAACATGGGAATGGTAGCATAGGAGAAATCAAGCTGCATTGTCCCTTTAATATATGCTCCCCAAGATCTGGAAAGAAGCATGCCAAATCCAGGAGGTATATCTGCCACAACCGCATCCATCAAAACATTTTTAGCCAGAATCTGATCCAAACTGACCACCAAATATTTAATCAGACCAATGCATCTTACTCTACTAGAATCGAAAGAGAAAAGGTCATGCTACTTTTTGGTGATATCCAATCCCAATTTCTCCATGATGGTCCTAGGCATAAGATTATGAGAGGCTCCAAAATCAAACATAGTACTGTGTAACACATAATCATGCACCCTAACGCTGATGTAAAAAGGAGCTACATCACTATCTTGAGACTGACCTTCCAATGCTGGACCAAAAATCAACTCAGGTTGATCATCCTCCACATTTTCCATATCAGATGATGGATCTAAATTCAAAATTTTAGACACCTGACCTTTATAGTTGTTGTTCTTCATTAATTCAGTCAAAGGAATAGATACTTTTAACTTAGTGATTTCATTTTCTAAGTTAAAAACTAAAATTTTGTCTACCTCTTTGGCTGAAACATCTTTCTTTTCAGTTTCTTCCTTCAATGCATTTGGTTGATTGGATCTTTCATTTGCTAATAGCATTTTGCTGGTACTAGGATCAGCTGTCTCTTTTCCCTTTTTCTGCACAATAGGAGGATCATTCTTTGGCATTGTTGTCTCCTTCCTTTTCTGAATTGGATTTATGGGCACATCTCTACTTCTGAGCGAAAATTGTCGCTGGTGAGCTGTCAAAGCATTCATGTACCCTCTCTGATATTCATCAGACTCTTCTTCAAGAACTGTTTCATTGGCCAAGATGAAATTTTCATCCCTTTGTACAACTGAGTTCTTGAAATACTCCTCATCTTCCGTGATAAAAATTGGCATATCATTAGGTGTAAAGAAATGATTCTCCTCTCCAATTACATTCTCCTCCTCTTCTGATTTCAGATTATGTACAAAATTCTGCTGTAAAGGTACCTTCACCTGCTGTTGTGCTGCTTGGTCTTGTGCTCATTTCTCTCTTTGCTTGATTCTAAATTGTGGTTGTTGCTGACCACGGAAGTTAGGATTCATTACTTGTGGTTTAGGTTTGTTGATTGTCAATCTGTAAAACATCTTCTCCATCTTACGGAGCACTTAATCGGAATTGGAACCCTCTTCCTTTATTGTTACCTTGTTTTCAGACTTTGTTCTAGCTCTCTTAGCAAGCAGATTAGCTTCAACGCTGACTGCAATTTTCTACATGTCTTCTAAAGTGGCTAGATCTCTTTCTCTTAATTGACAGGCCATATCAGGATCGAAACCATCTGGAAACTTAATCAAAGCCAGCCCCACAGGTGACTTTATGTGATCAAGAATTGCATTGTAAATAGAATCGAATCTAATACAATAATCTTGAATAGACTCACCAATGTTCCGCTTGATGTTCTCATATTCGAAAAGGATTTGAAGAAGATTTTTCTTGACTTCCCAGCGATCCAAGAATTGTCTCTGAAGATTAGTCAATGTAGTGACACTTGTAGCTGGCAAAGCTCTGAACCACTTCCTCACTTCACCACCAAAGGTTTGTAAAAACAATCTCATTCCACATTTTCTGCATCAATCTCATGAAGGTCGAAGAAATCTATCATCTTATCCACATGTTGTTGAGCTATAAAACCTTGAAGAGTGCCATCAAATAATGGAATTTTGCTTTGATAATCAGCGGGCATGTCATCCAAATTTTGAGGCAGCACAAGCAGTGCAAATCAAGCAGCCATTGCTCATGGTGGATTTGCAGTCAGTCTTAGGGATATAGGGCGAGTGGGTGCAACTGAGGTATGGGGTGTATGAGGCGTGGATGGAGGTGAAGAAATTTTGGATGTTTTAGGGGTAGAAGGAGTAGATGGAGGTGACACCACTGCAGAGTTTTGATCAGAGATAGAAGGTTGCACGGGAATGGTGGGAATAAAAGAAGGTTCGATGGGAATTTTTGAACTAGATGTAATTACAGATGACCCAAGAGTTGTAGATGCAGACTCTAAGAATTCAGGGATGTTTGTAGCCACAATGGAAGTTTGGAATTGTTTCAAGATACAATCGTCGATTGATTTATTGGGCTTTTTGGTTTCTAGATCTTTGACAAACTTTGGATTTAGGATAGTAGAAGCAACAATACTTTCTGATTTGATCTCAAACAGTGATAGATCAAAATGCTCGTCTAACTCAAGATCTTCAAGATACTCAAAAACCACAGGACATGAATGAGATTGAAACATTGGAATTACAGAACTCTTTCAACGAAGGATTCTCGGAATGAGATTGGGATTTTCGTACCCAGGAGGTGGAACAGGATCAGGATTCGCTCTGGTATATCCTTTGGAAGCCAATGCGTTATTATTTCCAAGAAATCAAATGGACATTATCAACTTTTTCAGCCTATCAAATTCTACGCTTATCATCCCAAAGTTTATAATTATTAGATGTACTAGGGCAATTTGTAAGCTAGATGTTCTGTTTATAAGAATATATCAGATATTGAGTGAAGTAGATTTTATGTACTTGCGCTAATGCAAAGAAAAAGCATTTCGAAGGCTACCCAGCTAATCTCCAGGCTCCATCTATAGTTTATAAAATGAAGAATACTAATAAACAAACAATTACTTCCCCAGTATGGTTGCCACTATGTTACGGCCTAAATCTACCTCAGGCTAAGAAAGGTAGGACCTAGGATAACATCAAACCACGCTTTAACCTGGTAGCTAGCCCTACCAGGTTGGGAGAGAGCTCTCTCCTGTCAATCTCAGTAAAGGTGATCAATGAGGCTTGATATGACTTATGTGAAGAATTATTTTAGGCTAGGTATTTGTGCAAAAGGGTTTGATTGAATTTGATGATGTTTTGTTGGCTCAAATGGAAAGGCAGATTTTGTGTCTAGGGAATGAAGCTCAGTTTTGCAGGGATCTCAATGGGACAAGGTAGGAAATTGATTTGATACTTCAAATTGAATGAAATGGAGAGCTTTATAAAGATGAGGAGTTGAAGAGGGTAAGAAAACCTCAGGGATCCTCTTCAAACAGCTGAAAACATAGATAACTAAGCAAACCCTAGGTAGAGAACTACAATTTGAATGGATTCTACATTTATCCTTATTTGTTTTAGTTAAGAGGAAATAAGAGAGAGAATGGCATACATAAAACAAAATTAAACTTACATTTACAGAAGGAAACACAATATCAAAGCAAGATGCCACATGAATTCCATAAAGTGTTGCAAACCCTCATCTATTCCTTAGCCAAAACTGTTGAAAAATGTATACATTGAAGCTCCAAGCTTTCTCAAAAGTCCAACCATGCTAATGACTGAAAAATCACAAGATATAGGCAAACAAGAACTCATCCTAGCCCCTAGGGGTTGAGCTCATGAGTTTATGAGCTGTTCCAACTAATTCTAAACTGAGAACTAAAAATTAGGCAGTGGAACAACTTGCCTCTAGAAACTAGGGAACTGATTCATTCAGTTGCAAACTACTTTTTGATGGATGAATCTACCTCCATGAGAGAAAATTTAACATAATTACATCAACAACCATCAATTCACATTCAATTACATCATAATTTTGACATTAAAAAGGAGAAAATTCAAATTGTCAAGAAACTAGGTGAAAACGGAGTATTCTTGGTCAAATTGAACAAAATTTCCCCAATGCACCGAGTTTATTTCCCTATGGGTAGCACCTTTTTGCTGCTGCTTTTGGAGGCCTTCCCGATGTCCAATTTTTCTACAAGTGTGATTGTTGGAAAGGTCTTCCTATCTACTTTCTAGAACAGGTAGTATTTTGGAATTTTACTTCCATTTTCCCCTCCAAAACTGAGTTCTCCCAACACTGCTTCCTATGCGTCCAAATACGGGCAAAAATGTCATTTTTGGGGTGTTTTTGACCTTTTTTGGCGTTCAAAACCTGTCAAAATTTCTTGGCCATTGATGCGCATGCATATTTCTCCATGAAAAATCCAAAAATGCTGAGTTTTCCTCAAAAGGAGGCCTCCATCAAAAGCGAGCACAAGGTGGCGCAGTGCATTCGGCAGAAAAACCTATGTTTTGGCCCAAAAATTCCAAAAATGCAAAAAGTGTCCAAAATTTTTTGAAATTTGGGTTGATTGTTCTCCATAAAATGCTATGTTGGGCCAAGGAAGCCTCAGCCAAGATCTGAAGTCTATCTTTCTCCTTTCGCCTCCTCAATGCCCTCTTCAACTTTGCCTTCAAGTTTCTGATTCTTGCCTTGCAACTTTTACTTCTTACCATGTAATGGTAGGCCATATGCCTCAACATTGTTTTCTCCCTATTGGCCTTCTCTAGCAACCTTTCTAAGTGGATATTCACTCTCTCAAGCCAATATTCTCTCTCAACATTGATTTCTTGCTCAAATGATGTGAGCTTCACTTTCCTCCTCTTAGCAGTTTGGTGGTTTTCTTGTATGTTTTACAGTTCCGTAATGGTTTGTTGATCCTCTAGTTGCTTGTTTCTTTGCTCCAAGTATTTTATTATCCACTTAGCTCTTTCTAAGTTGAGAGACAAATCATTGATGTCCACCTATTGCTATTGGATGATCTCCTTGAGCTTTGAGCTTTGTGGGCCCAAATCAGTGTCATCATCCTGAATGAGAATGAAATCGGTCTCCTACTCAGCTGAAGGTCCCTCATCATGTAATGGCCTCTTCCCCTTATCCTGAACCTACTTTGATGATGAAGGAAGCAATACCCCTTCCACCCCGGGTGGAGATAATACTCGCTTTGTTGCTAGAAATAACCTCCTAGTGCCCTTTTGATAGCTGACAAACACCGACACACTAGCAGTCTGCGTCTCATGACTCTCCTGCTAATGTGAAGGTCCACTTGTCTCATGAAAAGCTTCTGGAGGTACTTGAGGAGTCATGAAGAACTCATGAGAAATGAAATCCTCCCATGAGATGTCCTACAAACCAAGTTCATGCATGACCACGATTTTGATGAGTGCAAAATGATATATACTGTTATACTGCTGCTGAGGAGTCTTGTTTTGCACAAGGGTGGTCATCTTCTCAATATTTCAGCACATCAAGTAGGGGAGATTCATCATTCTCACCATGGTAAAGCGCATCAACAATATGATGTGATAGGCATATAGGCGAGAAAACTGGCCCTCACAACTGAAATATTAATTATGAGTTTCATCAAGGGAGCATATGAGTCTTTCAGGTACTGAAAAGGAAAAACTCTATTAAACTGTCTCAAATAACTAGCCTTGATGTATGGCTCAAGTGTTCCCTGTCAATTTGTTGCCTTTTATTCCACTGCTCCCTGACATTTGGAACACTGGTTGCTAGAGAAATAGACTCCGGTGTCAAGGTGAATGTCACACCTGCTGAGCGACTTAGCCATTATGTAGATGAAGCACAAACAACCTGGCCAACGCATGATGGTACTGGACTCTAGCAACCATCTCACGGAACTGATAACATGATTGGTGTTGAAAGAATGTGATAGAAAGAGGGCAAGCCTGCAGCTCGGAAAGTGAAGTAGGCTCCTCTTATATATGTTTGCCACCCTTGTGAGGTCTCCTTGGTGCATGCCTTTCTGTAGGAGAGTCACTGTGTGTCTCTTCATCTCGGTCATAGGAAGGATCAGACTCCATGTTTGCTAATGTGTGAGTTTTCTTTATGAGTATGAAGAGATTTATGGTGTTTTTAGTTTTCTGCCACCAAGGGTGAGAATGTATGAGGGACTGTGGAGGGAGAGGGTATGAGGGGTTTTGGGAATGTTATGACAAGTTTTTTTGGGACTGGAAGGGTTTTAGAGACAAGTTTTAGACTATGGGATAGCAATTAGGGTTTGGGCATTTTGTAGCTAGGGTTTGGAATAATGGGAATTAGGGATAGGGGTGAATGATTTTTAGGAATATGGGAATTAGGGAATGAGTGGATGAAACTAGAAAATAAATGGAGTCAAAGAGTGATGGAGTGGACTTGGCAGCAAAAACACAAATGCAAACCCTAGGCAATTGTTTTTGAGAAAAAATTGCGAGGTAGGGTTTGAGTTTTATCTCACTAAGCCACCATAAACTTTAAGAAAAACTCATTCACTAGCAAGGGAAGAAGGCTTGACTTACTTCCACACCATAGGATTGAGAGAATTTGGAAATTTGAGAGTTTATGGGTGAAATCAGGCTTACAGCTCTATGCATCGTGCCACAACCCCAACGTGCCGTGCTTGTTATATGCATCACGCCAGTGTATTTTTTACACTGTAGAGGCCAGCCCAATGTGCAATGCCACTTCTATGCACCACGCCTCTCACCAATGTGCCACGCCCGCGAACTTGCACAGTTTTGCTACAATCTTTCTCCCTTTGTTCAACACGGCCTTCTTTTGCTCAATATTTCTTATTTGAATGAAAATGAGCAGTTTGAACATGAAAAATGATTTATATACAAGAGATTTTGATTTTTCATTCATAAAACCCACTTTTGTAATGTTTGCATTGTGACTTACTTTTAAACTCTGTTTTTTGGGCAGTTTACTTTATTTTTGCCTTTGATGAACTGAATGATTTGATTTTTTGTTTGCCTTGCAGGGGATGGAGTTGCTGAAGCTTGGCAAGGTGACTAGGGTTGCCACTAAAGTTATTTAAATATGAAAGAACTAAAATTACATCAATTTATACATAAAAACATAAAATACTCTGTTTTTCGGAAGAATACATTTTTGAGCATGCGATTATGAAATTTATTGGTACTGGAACTTTATTCAACCTCCTCATGTGGCTGCTGACCCTTATTGAACATTGTTAAGACCCTTTTGATGAAAACCTAGACCTAATGAAACTGAAACCCTAAAAGTGACCCTTGCAGATTTAAAAAAAAAAACAAAAATTGACTAGAAACAATCTAAATGGACGGAAATGGGCTAGCAAGTAAAGGACATGAGGAAAAATGTATAACAAGCCACTATCGTCAGATGATCCATGCTCCTAATGGAATGCAGCTAACTGGGCAAGACACCTAATATGAAATGCAACAAGAGAATTTGATCACTGACGGAGGGATGAAGATACCGACACTAACAAAACCTCCACCAACGTGATCACTCCTCCTCCATTGCTTCCTTTTATGGTTGGTTTGAGTCTCCCTAATTTTAGTTAGCTCAGCAATGATCCTCTTCTCCATGATACAAATTGGCTATCTATGCCTACTAAAATTCCTTCAGACATCCTAAAGTTTGAAGGTAATCCTAGAGTAGATCCTGCAAATAATGTTTGCTCATTGCATATGTGGTGTTCATCCAATTCTATCATTGAAGACTCCATACATCTTTGTCTTTTCTAACACACTCTTACTGGAGTTGCTGCTAAGTGGTATGTTGATCAACCTAGAGCCACTTGTTCCACTTTTGTGACTCTTTCCAAATATTTTCTTTCTTATTTCCAATTACCTCTCCGTTATGAGATTGATATCGAACTATTGACTTATTTTTGTCAAAATTCTACCACTCGCCTATCCAGCCATGTTTATGAAGGAGAAGAATATGTTGAGCTCCTAAATTCAAAGACAACATCTATATTGATTAGCTCCTTATATCGATTTTGGACCCCATTGCTAACGATGTCGCATCATACTTCCCTAAGTCTGAGGAAGATGCGCTCCAAGTAGCCTTGAAATTTTATCTAAAATATGCCCAATTAGGTTATGTTTATATTGTCATCCCCGTTCTACCTGGGCCTAGTACTACTAATGCACCAGGGGAATCTCATGCCGCATATCGAATATTTGGAACAATTTCACACCCTCAACCATATGCTCAACCTCCAATGAGTTTATATGGTCAACCTCATGGAGGAATCAATTCCTCTTACATTTATCCCTCCCTCAAGATTTCACATGGAAACTCTTATCTAGGTCCCAGCATGCCATATGCTTATCCCCATCCAAATTAAGATATGTTAGGGCCAGCATTTTCCCTTACTTCTTATCCTAGTGTTTCTCCATCTCCTTATTATCTATACGCAATGCCTAGCACTCCAACCCCTCCTGCACTAATGCCCCAGACTCCCATGCCTACTCCACCTAGGCCACTGCAAAAAGCTTGTCCACAAGGTCAAGTGTATTCTCATCAGAGCATGACCAATCCTCCTAACCACAAGAGAAGTAACAATGGGAAAGGTAAGAGGAACCAAAAATCTCAATGTAATCAAGGTAGACACAGTCCACCACCCAATGCAACTCAGGGCCCCTAGCCTAATCCCATAACCCAGTAACAAGGAAGACATCCCAAACTAATCAAGGGTGTTCATATGAACAAACCTTGTGCTTGTTGCAGTATATATGGCCATTATACTCATGAGTGTCCCTTTTTATCTCAGATGCATCAAGTATGGGAAGCTCAAGTAGCTACTTCTAAAGGATTGCAACCCATATCTCCTCCTCCCTCTCCTTCTTCATCTCAACCGGTAGTTCTTACCAATCCTTTTCCTCACCAAGGATATCTTGCTACCAAACCTTCAGCAGGTCAAGTAGCTCCCCCCATTTCCACCATCTGGTCACCATGATTATCATATGCTTATGATGAATTCTGATGAGGTCAATACTGCACAAGCCAATCTCCAAACTCGATCACAGAAATATGACAAGCCACCCGCTAAGTAAGCAATAGAGTCCCAACCCCAAGTTTCCACTGAGCCTCTGTCATCATCCAATGTTACCTTATAGACCCCTCCACCTAAGGTAGAGGTTATTTCCAAGATCCTCAAAGGTCCATTATGTCGAAATTATGCTTTTTCTAAAGTCACCCATAATTATAGCATAGTATATGACTTGGTGCAATCCCTTGCTGCCATGTCAATGCTAGAAGTTCTCTAGACATGCCCATCCCAATATAAATCTATACTCTCTTATTTGGGTGTTGTAGATCCCCAAGATGATCATATGATTGTCTTTCATGTTGACATGTCAGAAAATCCTCCCCTACCTTCATCCATTGCATTTCAAATACCATTCTACATAAGAAACATCATTGTTCAGTGGTGTATCATAAACGAAGGCACTTCCACCTATGTGATGGCTACCAGTGTTTGGAAGAAACTTGGTTCACCTCACCAGTCTCCTTCCACCATCACTCTCCATGCTTGGGACAATCATCCCTCACAACCCCTTAGATTATATCACAGTTGTCTTATCATTATTGCTGACAAGATTGACTCTATTGATATCAAAGTCATCGATAGCCCATTAGATTACAACATCATTTTGGGTCATAGTTATAACTATGCTATGTCAACTGTGGCATCTGTGGTTCACCATAAGATGTGCTTTCCACATAATGGAAACGTCATCACCATTGATTATTTGAGGTACTACGATCCCAAATCTTAGACTTCGCCTTACTACCACGTCCCATTTGTGACTAACAATAAGAATGTCTCGTCCCTCATCAATGTCTCTCTTGGAGTCTACAAAGGTTCCACCTTGCTTGGTGCTTATTATGGTCCACCACCTATTCCTTTTGAGCCTAGATCATCTAGTGTTTGTATGCTCCAAGGATGACATGCCACCCACAAACGGTCTGGTATGCCTTCCCAACAGTCGGAACCTATGCAACTTGTTGTTCCTAGCTCAACCCAATCTTTTTGTACTACTCCTTAAGGAACATTTGCTTCTGTTGGTATCTCTCCTAATCCTTTTCTGCTAGGGACTATTCCCCCAGGTCTTAACCATCTCGGAGTAGTTCTCTATAGCCATTATCCTTTTGGTTAGATATCCTTCTTATTCCTACCCTTTGGAGTTGAGTCTACATCTGTTATGGCTACATTGAGTTTACCTAGCATTACCTTGGGGGTCCCAGTCTAGTATATTGATCACCCTGCAAAAACTCCCCAAAATCAACTCAAAACTTACACTGCTTTGACCCTGATCCAACCTATTGTTCCTACCTCTACCCTTACTTTAGTTCCACAACAACCTCAAGAGGTACCTGCTCCTCTTGCAAAAGCATATGGTGAGGGGGGGAAATCCTAGAAAAAGCAGGCTAAAGACAAGGTACCCCCAGCAAGTCCAACTCTTGCTAAGACTCCAAAGCCTATTCCCCCATGTTCTTTGTGTGATGTTATTAGTCATGCCACCAATAATAGTCCTCAGCTCCATCATATAAATAATGTGGTCTCTGATACTTTCCCTGATTCTAACATTATTGAGGTCCATGTCACCTTACCTGAGTCAGCTAAGAAGAACATATCATTATGCACGATCAACCTTGTGCTTCGTGTGATAATTATGGTCATTATTCTCATTGTTGTCCCTATCTCAATGATTTTCATGATCCAAGTCAAGTGGTTCACGAATTAGAGGTCACTTGTAGTGATTCCACCAATCCTCTACCCGCAGATTCTCGCCCCACTACTACAAAGGAATAGGAGGTCTCTCAACCACCCATTATGATCCCTCCCCCTGATGTAGAGATGATGAATAGAACCACTACCATTCTCTACCTTTCATCATCCATGACATTGATGCATTGGAACTCCATTGATGTCTCCTATTGCGATTTTGTTGAGCCTTCTTTGATGAAAACTTCAGTCTCAACATCGGTAGATATTCCGTTTACTAGTCACTTTTCTCCCAGTATTGATAGTGCATCTGTGAAACTTGTATCTCATGAAAATACCTCAATTAGTTCCTCTTCATCATGTGGTTTCTCTTCCTGCATGCCCCCCATATTCCATTATGATGAAGACATCATGGAATCCATTACCACCCCTAATTATCCTTGGGATGATATGCACCATCGTGCATTCTTACTTCCATAGTAAACCCATCACCAAAAATACTGTGGAGTAAAGAAACTTCATTCATGGTGAAGTCAATTGGTTTATAAATCCCATTACTACACTAGATGCTTTTGAAGAAGGAAATGTGGGTAACATTCCCCCTACCATAAAAATTAACATTTCAAATAAGCTAGGGATTGAACAAAATATCATTTTGGGGGCATAATGCACCCCAAAAGAAATTGATGCTTACACCAAGTTATTCAAATAATTTTGCGATGTTTTCTCCTTGTCTTATTCTTAAATTCCCACACTTGATCCTGCCATTATTGAACATCACATCGACGCTTGGCCCAATGCCGTCCATGTCCACCAAAAGAAAAGGCATATATATCCTTCCAAGCATGAAGCTATCAAAGTTGAAATTGATAGCTCAACTAGGCTGGTTTCATCTATCCCATTGAATACACTACATGGGTGTCCAATCCTATTCCTGTTCTTAAGAAACAAGAAACCATTTTTGTCTGCACAAAATTTTGTGATCTAAACAAATCTTGTCCTAAAGACAACTTTCTAACACCCTTCACAGACTAGGTCATTGATGAGTGTGTGAGGAATGAGGTTCTCTCATTTATGGAAGGGTTCTCCATATATAAATAGGTACGTATATGTTGTGTTGATCAGATTAAAACCACCTTCACTAGTCCATGGGAAACTTTCTCTTATAAGGTCATGCCTTTCGGTTTAAAGAATGTTGGGGCCACTTTTTAGTGTGCTATGTCCTACTGTTTTCACTTAGAGAACTTTTCAGGTCTAAAATGGGCCTCCTAAAAAAATGTACAACCAAAATAAATTTTATAATAACCAATACGATTCAATATGATGACATCAGCCATGGGGGATGATTCACCATTTTTGTTGTTAAAAAGTAAAAAGATTAAAAATAATAAAACAATAAAAACTACTTTTTCAACTTGTATTTTGAACGTATCTCCTTAAGGCTTTACTCAAATTTAGAGTGGGAGTACTCATTGGATGAAAAATTTAATTCCTCATCCAAGGAGTACCCATGTTGCATATTTTCAATGGACCCTGCTACATGAAAAGTGAGAAATACACGAAAACACTTGATTGCAATCATGTTTTTTATGTACTTCTCTATTTTCGTCTAGAAGGGATAATCGAAAGTATGCAACATGGCCACTCCTTGGATGAGGAATCAAATTTTACATCAAATGAGTGTTCCCGATCAAATTTGAGTAAACCCATAGGGAGATAAGTTGAAAATACGAGTTAAAAAAGTAGTTTTTTCTTTTTTCCCTCTAAATTTTGATGATGTAATCTAATATTATTTTATTATTTCCACTATTATTTTAAAATTTCCTTAGGATTCCCATTTTAGACCTCTGAATTCCCCTAATGCAACCTGGCTCATATTATCTTTGCATATCTAGATGACCTCACCGCTTGTTCCAAACTTCGGTCCCAACACCTTCATGATTTGCATATCGTCTTTCTTCGATGTTGCAAGTATAACATTCACCTCAACCCCCCTCATGTGTGTCTTTTGCATTCCTACCATCCGAATTTTGGGCTTCATTGTGTCAAAATACGATATCACTCTTAACCCTCTAAAAGCTCAAGCCATTCTTGAACTTCCTCCTCCTCATACCCTTCGGCAATTACAAAGCCTCCAAGGAAAAGCTAACTTTCTTCATAGGTTTGTTCCTTACTATGCCAAAAATAATTTTGGTGTTTCTTAGACTACTTCGATATAATATTTCATTTATTTGGGATGAACAAGATAAACAATCTTTTGATGCCCTCAAATGTGCTCTCACTTTTTCTCCCTTGATTAATTGACCTAGCTTTGAAATGGATTTCATCTTGTACATTTATGCGTCCACCTATTCTGTCTCTGGGGTCATAATAGAAGAAGATTCTGCTAGAAATGAGTATGTCATATACTATGTTAGTAAGAACCTTAACGACCCCCCTTTGTCTTATTGAAACGAAGAAAAGTTGGTGATGATTGTTGTGTTCTCTGTTCAAAAGCTTCATCATTATATCTTTACAAGTACCACCAAAGTTGTGACTAATTCCAACCCCAAGATTTACTCTAAAGTCAATGGATCATTAACGGGAGATACACCCATTAGATCGTTATCCTTCAATAATTGGATTTTGAATTTGTCACACCCAAGGGTAAGAAAGGTTTAGCCCTTGCTAAATTCATTTCTGAATTTCCCACTGGTGCACTGAATCCACGAGTAAATGATGATCATCTAGATGAACACTTTTTCATCATTACCTTGGATGATCCTTGGTACAATGACATCCTTACCTATCTACGAACCCATAAATTCACCCCACACCTCACTCATGATGATAAAAAATGAATTCAACATCAATCCCTTTGCTACGTCCTCGTCGATGATGATCTTTATCATCGCGGTGTTGACACTTTCCTTCATATTTATCTCACCCATGCTAACGTTGAGCAAGTGCTCAATACCTACGACAATGGTGCTTTTGGTGGTCACGTCTCTAGGATGGCCACTTCCCATAAAATCATTCACATTGACTACTTTTTGCCTTCTCTTTTTAGCGATTATATTGAGGTAGTCAAACATTGTCCCAATTTCTAGTTATATGCCCTTAAGGTGTGAGCTCCACTTGCTCCCCTCCATCCCATAATACCAGTTGGTCCTTTTTGTAAATGGGATATTGTCTTTATTTAGTGTTGACCCCCATATGCTAATAACCACAAACATATTATTGTTGCCAACGACTATTTCGCCAAATGCACTGAAGCCATGCCAATGTTCAATAACACTATCGCTACTGTAGCCCTCTTTTTATTTAACCATGTTATCACTCGATTTGGGGTTTCAAAACAATTGGTCTCTAACTATGGATGACACTTTGAAGATGAAATATTGTGTGAGTTGTCATATTTGTTGGGATTCAAACACTAATATTCATCGTCTTATTACCTCCAAGGCAATGGAGAAGTTAAAGCTGTCAACAAAATCCTTAAGACTATGCTTCAATAGAAAAAGAATAAACACAAGACCAACTGTGACCTAATGTTCTTCCCTACATTATGGGCCTATAGAATTTCTGTCATGACTGCCACTCGGTTCACTCCTTTCCACCTTGTTTTTCGAGAGGATGAAATCTTACCAATCGAGTGTGAAATCCCCTCCCTCCACCTTTCCGTCAAACTCCTCCCGGAAACCCAACCTTTATAACAATGAATTATCATGCTTGAGAATGCTAGTGAGGATCACTGTGTTTCACTACAAACCATCAAAGCAACGAAAAAGAACACCAAATCTTAGTATGACTGAAAAGTCCACCCTCGTACCTTCCATGAAGGCGACCTTGTTCTTTTTTATGACCAAGCTCATGATGTCCTAGGGCATGAAAAGTTTGAACCACTATGGCTAGGACCTTACATTATTGGTAAGTATTTGGGCAAAGGTCATACCTTTTAGAGGGTCCAGAAGGAGAAATTCGTCCCAACCCTCACAGTGCACTCTACCTTGAGAAATTTTACCCATAACATTTCCCATTGAAATGTGTGTCTCTTTCTTTTTTCTTGCATTTAGGTAGCTTTCATTCCCCACCATATTATACATTGCCTTCTCATGTCTTTCATATGGATCCATCATCCACACCTTATATTGGTTATGCTTATGGTGTGACTTGCTTCAGTAGGAATCTAACCACGACATCTTGGGACATTTTCACCCCCTTGCATTCATTCATCTACTCCAACGGATTTTTCATTATATCGACCAATAATAACCTGGCCAAATATGATGTTGTTATAAGTTTATTAGTCGATTCTCTTGATCATTACATCCTTCACCTTCATGTTTGTCTTGATTCCTTGCTATTTGTATTGCAATTGAGCAGTGTTTATCATGTGCATAATCATGTCCTATTTAGAAAATATCTACGAGTTAAGATTTTGGCACCTGAATTTGAATCCATTACATGCATACATGTTCCTAGAGCCCAAAATCACTATTTAGATACCATTAAAAATAACATTCTATATTGGAATTTATGACATGCATATACAAGAAGGCATCCATAAACAAATTGTGAACCACAATCGTCACAAAAGATGCATAACCATAAATATGTATCATAATACATTTGACATGATCATTCGCATGTTATCATAAATAAAAAATGGGGACCCACATGTCCCTATGCCTAATCACTATCATCTGGAGGCTTCTGAGCCAGCGACTCCTTCCCACCAGCTCGTACGTCTCGTACTGTCTAACCGGGCATAGCAATGTGCCACGTGATTCCTCGCCACTCTAAGGGAAGACCTATGCACTCATATGTATATCGATCTTCTAACTCATGCCACCTACACTTTATCACTCTAGTGAGTATCACATTGAATCTACATCAAAGATCCTTTAATAGAGCATCACTACCTGATCTCTATTGTGATGTGGCCCCACCCTGATCTGCAACCCCAGGAGCAACAACTTGTCCTGTGTATCTTGCTGGCCTCATCAATGCTATATCTGCATACCACAAGGTTTAGAAATGAGTACCACATACACATATTTCTTAAACTATCAATGCATCAAATATATAATAACTTTCACTTACCATCTAGACCCCATGCTCGTCCTTGTGGAAGTGGTAGGTAAGAATCTTCTTGATAGTTCATTCCACTATACGGATAATCATCTATGTATAGTGGCATTTGCTCCCAATGTGCGAAAAAATAAGGTTAGAACACTTGTCAAACTCCCCCTCCTCAATCTCATCATAGTAGCTTCCCCCAGTGATGCATCCTGGGCTCCTGTGGGCCCCTATCACATATTTGTACACGAGGAAGAATAGTGGGGATATTCTCAAAGAAGAATGAGCATAAAATTGTCCCAAAAGAACAACTATCATTGGTCCTCTGCCTGCATAGTGTAAATTGGATTTTCAATTATGAAAACATCATCTGAGACGACCCATAGTAGGTCCATGTCAACACACTCTCCACCAACATCATATGCCCCCTAGTAATTTCATGGAAGGCATGACTACCCAAGATCAATAACAATGTTGCAGATGTAGCTCGTATCTCAATCCTCTCTAGGTCACTGATATGAATGGTTGTGTCCTTTTTACAAACCCCCGGTACATAGTGACAATCAACAAAACTCACTTATATTTCTCCCACAAGATAGCATTGGATGTATCTCCCACACTACCCCCAGGGGGGAAAATCCTGTCAGAAAATATATGTCCTAAATCATGATTTTGATCCTATACCCTTGTACTACAAAGGCCTCCTGATCTGGGTCTCAGTAACCCACAATCCATGATAGTAAGGGATCACAAATGCTCATCAAAGGGTTCTCCAAGAACTTTAGCATGCCATACCGTGCCAAAATCCCTCTCACTGCTTGATTCCCCTGAATCTCAATGTAGAGGGTCTCCAAATCTTGTTCGTGCCAGATAACCTTTAGCTTTTCCATACCTACAAAATATCATTATGTTTTCTTAGTTGAGAGTCAAAGATATGCATGTCTAGTTTTTAGGTTCAACTCACAACAAACCACCAATCCTGCATCTGCTCTTAGCCCAGAACGCAATTTTTTCCCTCAAAACTGCATTGGACACACTTTTTGTGTTCCAGAATGTTGAAAAGGCCCCTAAAATTATGTTTTGACCATGAGGATAAGAAGAGGCCCCCCACAGTGAACTAAAGACAATCTAAAAGTTTAATCCACCAAAAGGGATGAGTAAGGTTAGGCCCCCATACCTCCAACTTGTATATCTTGATTGCAATAGTTAGTTTGTTTGCTACGATCTCCACAAGATTTAGGGCCTTCTTCTCCTTTGCAAATTCTCCATAGCTCAATATGAAAATGATTTGGATTTGGGGGCAAAAATCCTTTTTATAAAAAAAATTGTAGTTTTTTCGTCGCCCATTTCAACCAAACTGTAGCTCCATTTGATGAACTATCAGCACCATTAGAAATATCTCACTGAGTTCTCTAATGGGCCTCCCTTTGTTTTTGGTAATTTGACACATCACCAAGAAGACATTTTTTCCATGAGGTCTCACTTTGCAGCCTATTAAAATCAAATTTATGCATTTGAGTAGTCTATACTCTGGTACCACTTTACCTGCACATTGATTTCCTTACGTGTCGATTTGTTTCATGAGTAACCATCATTGAGTCACATTTTTATGGTCCCCTCTGGGCCTCCCCCACGTTGCATCATCATCGACTCATGCTTATGTAAAGCATCCAAGATGAGTCACCCTTGTACTTATGGAGTCTATTATGAGTCCCCTTGAGACCAGTTATAGTGTTCCATACATATTTGTGTCACACTCATCCCATTATATTGATATTTGGCCTCTAGCCCTACTTCTCCATCATTTCCAAACCCTCATTTTAGTCATTTATCATCCCCTCTAAAATCAAGTCAGACGCTTCCAGGTCAACCATACATATCATGCTCGAACAAGGGAAGTAATCAATCTACTACTCATCTTGTTTCCTTCCATTAAAATCATTGGTGTCAGTCCACCAGTCACTCTACAATGATACCTTGTTGCTTTGTTAAGGATTCCTTATTGCCTTCACTCTGGCAGGCCCTCTTTTGTCGAATTTAGCACATTTATTCCATAAGTGTGGTCTATAGGGTAGCGTACCTTCATTCAAGATTTCATCTTTATTCGGTCCTCATATCAAGAAAAACGAATCATCATTTCCCTATGACTTGGTTATTTCTCACATGCTCGACGCCAATTCCTTATCACACGGTTGAGAATCATACATTTGATAGCTCGGAGATTCAGAAAATTGTCCTAGTGATTCTTGGGTGTGTGTGAGATGTTCGAGACCTAATGAGGGGGTGGCCCTTCAAGTATCCCCACACATGCCCAAATGTCCACAGATGTTTATCCAACCTCAAATGTAGTTCCATAGATGTGATGGGTTCTATTTCCACTGCTTGCAATGCCCACAACATGCATGTCACCTTAAGATGATCCATGTAGATCTTCAGAGCAGGGATTCTTTGGTTGTGATTCCCCCTCACCATGTCATCCTGATGGGAATTATGACTCATGTACTCAGATGTTATTGTATTCAGTCCTGGCCTATGTATTTCTAGGCACATTATGTATATGGGATCCATTGTATTATTTTATGCCCCATTAATGCCATCATATCATGTATCATGCACTTTGTAGCTCAGTCCCACATTGTTGGGCTCACCATTGTTCTTTGTGTGCAATTTTCTCGATGGGTATGGGTATTCGTCCCCCACCTCATTTGAGATCATGTATTCCAACATAAAGGGAGACTTCTATCAGTTTAGCAACTCTCACCCCTTCCATTTTTTTTGTCCTTGCATTGCTCCAACTATCTCTCTCTCTCTCTCTCTCTCTCTCTCTCTCTCTCTCTCTGTGTGTGACTCCCCTTTGGCGTCTCGTGGAAGTGTAACCTACAACGTATTTTGGTTATATGATTTTCTCCTAACACTCATATGATGGGGGGAATATGTTATCACCAAAAAAACGATCGCCTAGCCATTTCTAAATAGGTGGATCGGAATACACACATGTAGGAATAATTTTCCTATATTAAAATCACTTTCACCATGGGAAATAATTTAGTAAACCATTTTTATTAAATTATTTTCTGATTAAAATAATAAAAAAACCCATGATAATAATTGAATAAATCATTATTTATTTAATTTTCTCTAGGAATAATTATTAAATCATTGTTTGATAATTATTCTTAGACCACTTTAAATATATTTTCCCTATCCAAAAAATATAATAAAGTATTCCTAATGATTAGATTTTGATTTGGTCAATATTACTTTTTTATTCTCCATTTTCGAGATTAACTCAATACATTGTTATAAATAGGATGGTTTTCCATTAATTCTTGACCATGATCATTATCATCGTCACCATTATCATCTTTTTCGCTTGAGCTCCCATTTGCGTTCTCCACATTGTTTTGGATTTTTCACACATTGAGAGAGAGAGAATCGATTACTAAAGCATAAAGGACATCAAAGGACCCATCCCACATAGAGAGATTTGCGGACCCCTTTTGTAGATATCCTTCACTATTTGTTATCAATAAAATATTTATTCATTTTAAATTCTTTCCATTTGGGTTATTGCATTGGATATCTATACTGTTGTTTGGTGTTTTCGATCGTATAAATTGTTGTGTTGTAAGTTTTGCAAGTTTTATCATAGATCTGAAGTGTAAGCAACCACAAATTTTTGATAGGGTGACGTGTCACCTAGTGACTTAAGTGAAGTGTTTTTTATACACCTTCCAAGAAATTTCACACTAACACCTAGAAAGTAAAACATTGTTTTTTATAAATTTTGATAAAAAGAAATTCAAAACTGTTTCACTATTTTAACTGAAAAACAATTAAGGAAAACTTAAAAAATTACAATTTATTATATTTTTAGCATGCGAATCAAAAAATATATACACCTTTTATGATAAAAAAGATAAAAATCCATAATTTTATTCAGAACGTTTTAACTCAAAAATCTAGAAAAATTAAAAATACATAAATGTATTTATTTTTAACATATAAATTAAAGAAATTTATAAAATAAACATATAAGCACATTACATCTAGAAAGCTTTGCACTTTCAAGAAACCTCAATTCAAACCAAATGCCTCGGGCCTGTGTGTATATCGTACTCACATTTACCTTAATGTATATGCTTTATTCTTTTTCATTATATGCTCTGTTGCATAGGTCTCCCTATTTGAGTTATTTTGTCTTATTAGTCCCTGCCATCTGGCAATGGCTAGGGACTATAGTAATCGAAAAGCATGTACTTAACATTAGTTCACCTGCTTGAACGTGCTTGTTAGTAGAGTATAAACAAAGTTTTTTAGATCATAGTGGTTTATGGTCTTATTTGGCCTCTTCCCGAGGCAGAGGCACTGAAACCATATGTTATCTTGGATTTGTCTGGGTCTTTCTTCATTCATTTTTCAAAGTTGTTGATTAATGCTAACATTAATCTGGCAATATAAAATGCTAGCTCTTATTGTATTTGAGCTATCACGAAGCTGAACTGTCGGGTGGGCTCTTTACAGCAGTAAGGATTTGTGTCACTCTGCATGCTGTTGTGGTGTCCACAGAACTGATGCTCTGCATGCTGTTGTGGTGTCTACAGAACAAATGTTGTTGAAGGTAGACAGAACAGATGTTGTATAAGCATACCTAGAAGCTAGATTTATATGCATAACCAGTTGTTTCAGGTGGTGAAGAACGAGACCCGGATCGAATAGTAGTTTCAGTAACAAATTCATACGCATAAGATATTGCTAAGGGATTTCAGTAACAAATTCATATGCATAAGATATATTGCTGAGGGACGAAGCACCACATCCATGACTTGCAATGCTTCTTGCAGAAGCGACACGGGCTCCCCTGCTAAGTACTGTGTGAGTTTCTTCAAGTGAATCGTTGCGCCCTACCTGAATAGCACGTGGTAAGTCCTGAATTTCAGTGAGAACCAAGATAAGGGTACATATTTTATTTAAGAACATGAAAAAAGAAAAAACTGGAGTGTTGGGTTGAATAGTTTTTTGTAGAGACTAGCTCATTTACAAAAATCATCACTCTTTATGCATGTAAAAACATACCCACAATCTTAAATTACAAACCTGGATTTGCAGTTTCCAGCTGTCTGCACAAGCTCTCTACTGAAACTCAACCTGCAGTAAGTTGCAAGCAAAACAAAAAGGAGTGATCAAATGCAGCAGAAACAGAAGCTCCGTGCCTCTGTAAAATCACACGGCAACTCAGCGGTCATGATTTCAATTTCTCATAAAAACCCAAATGTGTTGTGGGTGCATTATTATTAGGTGAGAGGTAGGAAAACAAAAACCTAAGAAAAAGAACAAGTACCAACTGACAACTGCTCCCGGGAGAGTGCAGGACAGTACGTGAATTAAGAATTCACTGTTCTCACCTGTTGCTCTGATGGCAATTTTGGCATGCTTACAATGAAACAAAAAGCTACTTATTTGCTTTCTCTGTAACTAGTCCTCCTTGACCTGTGGGAAGGTAATCAAGCTAAATCAGAGAAATTTCAAGCCACCCAATCTTCTCAGTTCAAGCCCAATACGAATTGTTTTCGGAACAGACATTAACCAAAAATTCTTGTACAGGCATTCAAACAACACATTAACCAAAAACTTGGCATTCAAACAACTTTACAGAGTACCCAGATAGCATAACAATGAATTTGCATATTTAATAGTGAGGAAAAGCAGAATTGTTTACATAAATGCTCAAATAGTGCACCAGTCATTAAATGTTGCACTCTGAGACATTAAAATTACATATTGACAATTTTAGAGCAAATTCATAACCTTGCAGGGTACTGGATAAACAAAGAAGAAAAATTCCTTAACCCAAGAACAAGGGTTTCTCCCTGTGTAGCATGAAAAAACCCAAGATAACAGAGCAAGGGTTTGGCACCTGTACAATAGTAGAGACCCTGTTACAATTTGGCCCTTGAACCAACTAGAAGGGCGAACGCTGGTCCAGAAGAGGGAGAGACAAAGAAAATTATCTGTTCAAGTAACGGAAAGGTCATACATTGAAAAAATTAAAAGAAAATCGAGCAAAACAGTTACTTATTTTTCCAAATTTGTTCTACGCTCTTCACAGAAAAGTGATGGTTCAGATTTCTCCAAATCTGTAAAACAGATAGGCCGTGTCGTGATTTGATTTGAACCGTAAACAGAATATATCTCATACCATTGCCAGGATTTGAACCCGGGTCGCGTTTGGTGTTTATGCAAATCAAAAGAGCACAGAATTCAATTCTTTACTGATGTCTGAGCCGACGAAAACCTAGGTATTCAATTATTTTTCTCCTTTCGTAGCCAAGGTTCGAATTGAGAATTTTAGTTGTTAATGTAGCTCAAGAGAACGCAGAATTCAATTCAGTGATGTGCGAGGGAAGGTTTTCTCATAGTCAACATCTTGATAATGGCATACAAGCACATGGCTTGCATGCAATGCACGTGGTAAGGGAGACTTGTCCAATACTAACATCTACAGATTTTAAAAATATTACTCATCTTCAATATAAAAATCGACCAAATCTTATTAAATTAATAATGCAACTTGTTTATCAGATCTTCTCAATTGGTCTAAGAAGGAATGGTAAGACGACTCATTTTAATGCCAAAGTTGTATAAAACTAGACTTGTATTACACATTGGATTATACTCTTTGCAATTTGAAATTTCGGAAGAGTGGAAGGCAGCAGATGTAAAATATTTGAAATTTTTTTATTTCCAAAACTATATACTTGAGTTATTAACTCAGTTATTTATGGATTTTTTTTCTAAGTTCAATATTCATATTATTTTTTTGATTGATTTATTTTGTGCGTAAAATCTACTATGTACTTAATGTATTTGTATATCTGGAAAATTATTGAAGAGACTATGTGTAACTGAAACGAAAGGGGCAGTAGGTTTCGAGATATAGCTTTATCGAGTTCCAAGAGTGACACTTGTTACATCAAAACATACTTGAAAATGTTGCTAGTGTAGTTCTGATTTTAGAATATAATTGTTGGAGCAAAGTAGTAAAGTTAAAAGCAGAATGGATATCAGCGGGCAGATTTGAAGTGCGTTGGTTTTATCTGGCGTCTATTTTGAATACATGAATTTATAAATATTATACTTTAAAATAAAAGTTTTATAAAAAGAAATTACTATGGTGTAACAAAAGTTTTATACATTGTTTTTTGCAGGTATTCCACCAGCAAAAGGGATTCGTTTTCGTGAACCTTGCCATGTTATGAAATGTGGGCACACGCGCCTTTTGGTTCTCCGTGGTACTTTTTCGAATTCCACTTGTCCGAGACACTCCAAAAAAGGTGTTAGTTGTTGGCTGGCCTGTCATGTGTGCGTTGAATTGACATTGGACCCAAGGTGTGGCGCAATTCTTTATATAATTATCATCTCAGTAGAAACAGATTTTAAATTGGTATTTTGACTTTCACTAAATGGGAGATGAGTTAATCGTTGTAATATTCAAAGTGCAAATCTGACACACCCATGGCTTTTCCTGCTATAAAGGTTGCATGATATATCTTTTGTTCCTCGCCTTCCACTGCCCATTTACTGCACTTTTCTGTCAGTGCGTTATTTAGCTCATTTGCCAAGCAGTGAACAATAACGTTGGCCACTAAGTAGCCTAAAGTACGGATACCGTTATCAGAATGGTGATCGATCGCTTTCGATTCGATCACTCTATTTGTTTTTCTCAAGCTCAAGTTTGCAGCGGCCATCATCTTTTCCATGGAATCCTGCGTATTATCCCCCTTTGCATGTTTTTTTCCTTTGGAAATCTTGGATTCTATATCCTGTATCATCGTGTCCCTGATAGTCAGCTTTGAGCTTGATTGACTCAGCTTAATCTTAAGTATGGATTCTATATTCTATATCATTCAGTTCTGATAGTCAGTTTTCTGTCGGATTGAGTGGGCTTCACCTTCAGTTTTCGGCTGCCAGACTTGCTAAATTGACTTTCGTATTAGAACTTTCAACGAAGTCCATTAGAGGCCATGCCTCAGAACAAGCTTTAAAAGCATCATCAACAACTCCAGAATTAGTGTCACTGTAATAGCATAATATAAAATGGATCAATGACACCACTCTTATCTTCCAGGACTTTTGCTCATCATACTTCAAATATTTTTCCTCTGCATCTTTACCTCCATCTACAACTGGAGCCTTTCTTTGCAGCGTCTTATCATCTCTATCAAATCTTTAGTACAATTCTTACCTTGTTCCATATGTTTCTTTGTTGACTTAAACATGCATTCATTGGCCTTCAACAGCTTCCCCACGCTTTCTCCAGGCATCGTTATGCAATAAATGGAAAATTCTGAATAATTGGAAAATTCTAAATCTTTTTTGCTCGAGCCACACAACAGCAGAAACTTTTCATGGATCTTAGATCATAAAGACTGGAATTTGTCGGTCTTTTGATCTGTCTTATGTCCCAGATCAGGGTCTGGGAAATGATAATAATGTCCCAGCTCTGTGATCGTTCTGGAACCGGTTCTGTTCTCGCTTGACAAGCTGCTTTCTCTTGCCTGTAACCCTGCCTGATCTAGAACCACTGAACTTCAACTGGCCTTGACAGTGGTTTTAAAAGGCGTTGGAACTGCCGGTTTGAGGCACTGAACAACTTCTAGGCAGCTAACTTCTAGGAAGCTAGCCGGATTAGGGTAGGGACTAGCTGCCCCGCAGCACATCTTGTTTCCTTTAGATTTCACATAATTTTTTTAATGTTCAATGGAATCAAAACCGTGCCATTAGTCCGAGCCATCGCCATAATACGTCATAGTTTTATCAAAGAATAAGAATTAAAATTGATTCATTAGTAAATCAAGATTACATAAAGTTTCTGATACACTTGATGCCCACATCTAACATGTAATATTTACCAAAAACTGGAAACTATTGCTCATCCTCACAAAAAGAAACAAGGTAGAATAGTTAGGTTTCTATGCTACTTATTTTAATTATTGAAAGTTGAATGGTATGAATTAACTTTTATAGTTGAAAAAACTCACCATTCTAGATGGAATAAAGTCTAGTGAAATCCTCTTAGGTTTTCAATGCATCAAAATTCACAGAATGTAAACCTATTTACTGATGTAATTTTCTTGCTTTTCTTTATTGAAAATTGTTAGTTGGTATGTGTCAAAGGATGTTATGAGTTCAATTAGATTCACCTATAATCTCCATGAATGTGTGAATTTGAATTATGTTATATTTCTAATATTCGAAAAGATGAGTCAAAAGAAACATGAGCACCACCATTAGAAACATCAGTAGGCCCATTGTAAGGAATTGGAAAGAAAAAATGTCACGTCCATGATTCCTTAATCTAACACAAGAAGTATGTATAAGTTTAATGAATCAAAATACAAGAAGGAAAAGAAATACCATAAGAATTATAAGCATATGGAACATTCTGGGAAATGGGAGTAGTCGCTGCCAAAGCATTTGCAATGGTATTGTATATATCATTTTTTCATTAGTTCTATATTTTCATATCCATATATCTAGTAAAGTACATTTTTGGTTTACCATGATGAGGAGCACGAGTTATTAACAGAGCCAGCTGGGAGGTTGGGCTTGACTTGTGGTTGGGATTCGGCACTCCATTGACACACAATGACTAAACAATACCCTGAGATCCGAATTAGTCCTCGCCAACTAGTTGACACAATCTTGTCAGAGGTTGGGATATGAGCCAGCTATTGCAAAGGTTAAATTATATGTCATTTGTAGAATTCCCTCTTCAACCACAGTAATCGCTGACAAAACTAGAAAAATAATCAAGTACTATTGCTACATATTCTTAAGTTTTTTTATAATATTTCAGTTAGCCTCTAAAATTACACAATCCCAAAAAGAGACAAGCATTGAAGAAATCATGTTTGGAAAGTTGAAAGAGCCAATATAGCCTAGTCAGGATGACTTCCTTCTTCAAATAAAATGAGAAGTTGGGTGACTCATCCAGTTTTGTTGCATGGAAAGTCAGGTTGGAGATCATCGATGATAAAAATGATTTTTTGGACTAAATTCAAGGAAAAGTACTTGAGCCTCTAGAAAACGCTTCCATTTCTACCATTAGAACAAGCACAAGAAAGTTGAATTAAAAACAAAGAAAGTCTTAGCTAATGGTTTACAAGATAACTTACTTGCATGTGTTGGAAACTTCAGAAGGTCTAAGGACATGTATGATAAGGTAGCTGGCATGTATGAAGTCAACAATTTGAATGAATTCATATCCTTCAAAGATCAACTCAAAGACACAAATATGGACAAAGGAGGGTCGATGCAATTCTGCATAATGATGATATCTCATCTTAGAGATTAATTGCAAAGAGTTGGGGAATTTGTGCTTGACAACAAATTGGTGATTGTCACTCTAAGAGGTCTCCCTCCTATTTGGAAAACTTCATTACTACTATAAGAAACAACAATGTCCTCCCATCATTTGATGAAATTGTTGTAAAGTTCACTCAAGAAGAATCAAGGATGATATCAAGAGGAAGGATTCAAAAGCATGAAGAAGGAGAACCCATTGCATTCACCACTCATGAAAAGAAGAAGAAGAAAGGAAAATGAGATCCATCAAATTCAATAAATCCTCCACCTCAAAATCCAAATAGAAGGAAGGAATTTTTGCACATCGAATGCCAAAATTATCATACTAAAGGCCACTATGCTCAAGATTTCCCCAAGAAGAATAATGGACCATGCTACAATACTAGAAGCAACAATAATAGTTTTAAGATCAAAGAAGGAGAGATGACTAAAGGAATGATCACAATGGAAGAGGTGAAAGAAGAAGAAGATATTCTCCAAGTGATCATGAAGAATATTGTCATCTACAAAAGAAGTCAGAATTCTCCTGGTATGAAAGTAATATTGGAAATCAATCTAAATATATTCTTATTTCTTCACTTACTAGTTCATCTCCTCCAGATTCATGGGATAATTGGTTGGTTGATAGTGGGGCTACTCATCACTTCTCTGGTTATAAGGAATTTATATCTAATTTAGTAGAGAGGGATCTAAATTCGAAAATTATCCTCGGAGATAACTCCACTAATCCCATCAAAGGTTTCCACAAAATTTCATTTGAATTTAGAAGACCTTATTTTGATGCATGATGTGATGTATGTTGCATGGTTGAATAAAAAATTGGTATCAATATCCACTTTGGAAGACAAAGGGATGAGGGTTTCCTTCATCAAGGGAAAGGTTCTTACTTGGCTTATTTGATCACCTATTAGAGATGCATTCACATTGACATCAAGATACGAAGGACTCTACAGGGTTACTGGAAGGCCACTTCTAGCATTGGTCCATGATACTAATCATCTAAATCAGCCATGGCACTGAAGATTAACCCATATACATTATATTGATAGTTAAAATTTTGAGAAATTGGTCTCATGGATTCCCAAATTTCAAGCCCATCATGATGTAGCATCTCTAGGCTATGTCAGCAGAAAGAAGATTAGGGGACCATTCCCCTCTAGCGAGAAAAACAAAAATGACATCGTCCATATCATCCATTCTGAAATATGTGGTTTGATGCCCATACATTATATTAGTGGCCATCTCTACTACATCACCTTCATTGATGACTTCTCAAGAAAGACATGGATATATTATTTGAAGCATAAGGATGATGCCTTCAAACATTTCAAGTGTTTCAAAGCTTTGTTTGAAAAGCAAACAGGGAAGAAAATCATAATATTCGAGTCCGAAAATGGTGGAGAGTACACATCAAAGGAGTTTATTGATTTTTGTAAAAAATAAGGAATCAAGAGAGAGACAAGTGTGACCTATTCTCCTAAACAAAATGGAGTGGCTGAAAGAAAGAATAGGTCCATTATAGAAGCTTCCTATGCCATGCTCCTTGATAAAATGTCACTAAAGTTCCTTTGGGTAGAAGAAACAATGTTTTTGTATATGTTCAAAATAGGGTAACTCATCAAGAGTTGGACAACAAGACCCTCGAAGAAGTGTTCACAAGTGTCAAGACTGATGTTGGTCATCTCTATATATTTGGCTACCCGTATACTTTCATGTGCCAAAGTAAAAGAGGAAGAAGTTGGAAGCCTCAAGAAGAAAAGATATGTTTGCTGGATAGGGTGAAAATTATAAAACATTTAGAATATGTATTCATGTTCAAAGGAAGGTTGAAGTTAACAAGGATGTTAGATTCGATGAAGATGCCATCCTTGGAAAAGAAAGGGACCTTCCTATGCCTCCTCCCCCCAAGATGAACGATGATATGGATATTTTAGATGATCCTTCTGTGTTTAAATCTAAGACAAATATGGTTTATGATACCATGGATACCATGGATCCCTAAGATCCTCTTCCATGAGATCCTCCCACCAGGAAGATCCCACTTATGTTTCGATACACATTACAGGATGATGAGAGATGAGCTCTTGTTCAAAGATATTTTAGAGAAAGGAAGAAGCCATGTAGATACCAGTGATATGATGCAGCCGTGAGCACTATAACTCAAATAGAACCTCCACACATTCAATGAAGTTGTGAAGGAACAGATTTGGAAAGATGTTATGGCCAAAGAATATAAATCAATCATGAAGAATGACGTATGGGACATTGTCCCGAAACCGAAAGGGAAATCCATGGTGAATTCTAAGTGGATATTTAAGTTCAAGCATGGATTTTATGGTAGCATTGAAAAATACAAGGCAAGGTTCGTGGCTCAAGGATTCTCCCATAAAGAGGGAGAATATTATGATGATATATTTGCACTTATGGATCAATATAAAACTATTCAATCGATAAGTTCCCTTGCGGAAATTCAATGATGGATGTGAAGATTGCATTCCTCCATGGCATTTTACAAGAAGAAGTGTTAGTTAAGCAACCACAGGAATTTGAAGTAGAGGATCGAAAGACACGTGTTTGCAGGTTGAAGAAGGCATTGTATGGTTTGAAGCAAGCCACCAAAGTATGGTATGCCTGAATAGACATTTATTTTATGAAGTTTTGATTCACAAGAAGTAATGTCGCTCCCAAACTCTACTTCAAGGTAGTCCAAGCTATGCCGTTGATTTTCATTTTATCTGTTGATGATCTATTCTTGAAAAGTATTGAGCCCCTGATGATCGATTGTATGAGGGAGATAGCCTCTAAATTCGAGATGAAGGACCTTGGACTCATGGATTACCTTCTAAGCCTTGAGGTACAACAAAGGCACGGTGAGATTTTACTTTCACAAGGAAAATATGTTGTGAAGCTGCTAGAAATATTTGGAATGGTAGAATGAAATTCAAGAAGCTACATGGAGAAGATGCGGGATCCAATTTGGTGAATTCATCTAAGTATAAATAGTTAATTGCGGCTCTAATGTTCCTAGTGCACACCCATCCACACATATGCTATGCAGTGAATACATTGAGTGAATTCGTAACTGATTCTCTCCATGCACACTGGATCACTTCCAAACACATTTTGGGATATTTTCATGGGATGATCACACTTGGTCAGAGATATTCTACCAGAGATGTTCGACATCATAGATACATTGATGCTGACTAGGAAGAAAATGTTGTCGACAGGAAGAGTACATCTGGAGGTTATTTTATCCTTGGATCTTCCATGCTATCTTGGATGAGCAAGAAGCATAAGTCCATAGTATTGAGTACCACCGAAGCAGAGTATATTTCCACTATCATGGCTAGCTATGAAGCAGTTTGGTTGAGGAAGATATTTCGAGATCTATTTGAGCAGGTCCTAGATACTAAAGTGATATATTGTGACAACAATAGTGGGATATGTATGAAAGAGAAATCCATATTTCATGACAAGTCCAAGCATATAGAGATTCAATATCACTTCATTCGAGACATGGTGCAGAGAGGATCTGTTAGACTCCATAATATATCAATATATTCACAGATTGCATATATTATCACATGGCATTTTCCGAAAGGGAATTTATTTTTCTTTAGGGAGCATCTTGTACTGATGGATGTGACCTCTCCTGATAAGGGGAAATGTTGATCGAGGACACTGAGCCAACTCTGTTACATTGAAATTTGTCACCATGACTATCTGCAGTTAATATGGCTCCGTCAATAGTCATATTATCCTCCTTGTCAAGCCTCATACCTCTGCTCTTCATGTCAAACTTCAAAAAGAGAGAAAGTCACTTAAAAACATGTTTATCTCTGGGTACGCAGGTTCTCTCTACCTTGCCTGCGTGTACGCACCCCAAACACACTGTACCTGCATACTTGTACGCTCTGTAAGCCAAAGGATGGGTGCGTACCCCTGTAAAGGTCAAAAGGCGCGAGTTTCATCTTTAAAAAGTTACTTGTGGTCACTTCTAGAGCCCTCTAGAAGAGTGTTTGACGTGTATTGAGCGCCTCCAGATGGTTCATGCATCCCTATGATAGAGGAGCTTATCCCATCAAGAGAGGAGCTACCCCATCCAAAAGAGGGAGTATCCCATTGATGTTGAAACTGAATAACCTCCTCTAGAATACTATAAATACAGGCATTGGGCCAAAGGAGGGGAGGTTGAAAGCTGAACATTCTAAAGGGTAAATGCTGCTGGAATTAGGACTTCCATTGTTGACTTGTGAGGAGAGATTACTATCCTTCCTTGTTGCCATATTGGGAGTGGGTGAGCTTGTCAAAGTAGAGGAAATCTCTTGTTGGACCCTGGGAGGAGCTTGCACAACACCAAGGCTCAGGTTGTAATGGTTCCTTTTTTGTTTCCTTAATACAAATAAGTCCATTCTTCTCAATGATTTGTTGTTATTGAATTATTTCATGTACTCCTTGGTCTATGTGATGAATATGCTTTGTTTTATGAAATATTCAGGTGTTATGTAATCGTTTGCTTTGTTAGTGTATGCAGGTCTTAAAGTGAAGGAGGAGTTCATCTGGATCAGCAAGGCTGGACTGCTACAACAAGCGTTGGACCTAAGGTAAGATCGGAAAACACTTGATCTCTCATAGAATAATGTATGTTTAGAGAAGGAATGCTCTTAATTGTCTTGTTTGTC
>APFE031454406.1:0-20031 GCA_000404065.3 Pinus taeda
GAACCAGCAGATCGTGCATCTTCACCTTCCAGATTTCAAAATTATTCTTACCATTGAATTTCTCAATTTCGAACCGGGCACTTTGATTTTTGGCCATCTTGTATCAGCAAAAAACAATAATCTTCAATATCCAACCAGCAATAAAAAAAAAATTGCCTATGCCTTCGATTTTACACAAAAAACTGCCTATGCCTTTGATTTTAGAAAAAAATCTGCCTATGCCTGATTTGTCTTTGTCTTTAAACAAAAAAATAAATTTGCCGTGCAAAATTACAGTACAAACATCTCCAGATATTATGAAATTGCAGATACGCTTTAACAATTAATTGAATTCCTGTAGTATGCAAATTATAGTTATAATTTATTCTGGATCTGCGTATCTGTAAATTCTTTGCACCATATCCACGATAGGAGCATTCCTATCCATTGTCATCTTTGACAGAATGAACTTCATTCCATTTAAATGGCTGTCAAAAAACAACAAAAAAAAACTGTTTGCACTCGTGCAGCAGGTTAATTTAAGTTCCACGCAGCGGTTAATTTACTCTGGCGTGCAGCACATAACTGATCTTCATAGAGCACAGCATAAGGAACCCATTTGGAGTTTATTATGAGCCGACTCAGCAGCAAGTAGTTTGAATTGTCTGCGCTAATAAATTAAAAAAAACTATACCAAAAATTCAATAGCTGTCTGGTGCTGTTCCATTGGTAATAATCTTTTATTTTTCAGTGCACAATGTTTCACACGCTCACCGCACCAAAAAAACATACCAATTCAAACTTTAACATTATCATCTCCATCGATAACATACTTGCTCACGTCTAGGCATAAGGTAATTAATTTGTGCACAAATTCATATTAAATATCCAGCAAATATATGGACATACGTGTGAGGAATGCCTGCTAATTCAATCGCTCATCAAACCTCCTTCTTAATAAAAATGATGTTACCTGGTTCCAAACTGTGATCCATACGGTCTCGATTCATCCCAAAATCAGGTGGAAGGAATATTTTTACTCAGCGTAAAATTGCAGGTTCAGTCACGCAATATGCTGACAGCCCAACCATGTTGTAGTGAACTGGCCCAATCCAGAGCTCACGGGAGAGTCTTCACACGCAACGGGCTCGGGACATTGTATACTGGTCTCTTCGCAGCAGCAGTCACGACCATGTATACGCACCCTCCAGTCAGCTCCTCCAGGCAGCACCTCCAACGAGCTCTGATACCAATTGTTGGATCAGGTGCTCAGCGAACAAATTAAACACATAATTAACACAGCAAAAGATCAAACACATAGAACACAGCTATTAACGTGGTTCACCCAACCAATCTGGGCTACGTCCACCAAACATAGGCATCAGGAATATATTAATCAAAATTTTAGAGATTACATCAATGAAATTCTCACACTCTCTCCCAGCTATCCGTATGACAACCTATTTTATAGTAGAGAGAATCTAACTGCTCTCACATCAAATTTAGGATGCATTAATTTGCTCCCAACAACCTGGAGATAATCCAGCAACAGATTTCCTATTGTTGTCACCTACAGAGATTTCTGCCTATTTTAGTTCAAACAGAAAATCTCAACAGTCCACTTTGTCTATAAAAGAGAGAGGTTTTCATTCTTATGACTTAGGTATTGGGTCATTACCATATTTTCTTAATTCCTAAAACACTAACTCTGAACCAAATAAAATTGATTTTAAAACATACTTTAAACTCAATTAAAAACAAAAAAACAAAAAAACCAAAAAACAACTTCATACACTTGAGATGAGACCAAAGTAAATGAAAATGTGAAAATCTATGTTTAATAATTATAATTCATAATTAACTTTTTAGGGTGACAATTGAATTATATGTAAGGCATTTTTGAAGTCTATGTTTTGATTTAAAAATTTGTTTTTATGGTTGCTTGATTGGATAATCTTTGGAGAATTATTTACTGGTTTTTGCAAGTAATAGATATTGTTATTACAAATAACTTAAACATCGTAGTGTTGTTACAAATAATTTAAACCTGAGATGAAGAAAGTCAAACTTCTTGTGGATCCATAGTTTAACTTTTAGTGAACCAGTTTCTTTTCAAGCTGTCACTATCGTCTAATGGACAGTTAAAGAGAGTTGACGCATTCGAACTTGCCAGAGTTCCAAGGCTAACAAAGCTCTTTGACCATACCATTATGTGGATGTTAGTTCCTTCACTTTAGATGAAAACTAAGTGAAATTTAAATACGAGGTTCAATTATTTAATCTTCCAATATTGGGTGAATTAATCAAAATTAGAGCGAGTATTAACTCTTTGCAACACAAAATTGAGGTAAGGGATTTGAATTGAGGACATCTTATCATAGTTCGTTAGAATTTGGACAAACTATGAACACAACAAAGTTATGGATTGCACAAAAGAATAAACTTGTGGTTTGAAACCTGGACACCAAACATGTGTCAAACGTCCATCCTCATCATGGACACTTTTTCTCACATAAGTATTATGCGTTTATTTCTATTTGTATTTCAATAGTTTACATTTTCTCTCTTGCAAATTTGAACTCATTTTACTAGAGGGAAAAATTAATTTTTAAATTATTCAAATTAGTATTAACAATAAAAGTTTTTTAGGCAAAATTTTGGTTTTATTTGATAGAGTTGTTAATTTATCAATAATTATGTCAGTTTTAAATTATGAACATAATTAAGTTATAATAAGTTTTCCATATGAAGTCTCTCTCTTTTGATGGTGATGCAGGAGCATCTGGTCGACAGGGTGAAGACCGAGACGGGACATACAGAGTTTCAGAAAAAGACTGGGAAGGTTGAACAAATCGACAAGGGACAACAAGACTGTCAGTTTCTTTTAATTTCATTTTATTTCCTCTATCAGAGTCAACTATAGTTTATTTAAAATTTCTGTTAGGTAATTTTAATTAGTTTACTTTATTGTAGCTGTCAGCGTAAATTGTAATAAATAGATTAGTCTATTTCAAATAATGTACACAGTCACCTTTGTGGGGCCAGTGACAAAGTAGCTAGAAGTCAGGTTCATAACTGTCAAACAGGAAACTGGAAGAGCTTAACTATCTAACTGTTTGTAAACGGGTAACTATATACAATTATCAACCGAATCACCTCTATGGTATAAATGACAGAACCGAAGACAAAAAGGGGGTTCAACAGCTAAGCAAAAGAGAGAAATAATATTACAATAAAAAGACAGAAATTTATTCTTCTTTTTCCTTCATTTAGAAATTCCTGTGCACAAAAGAATGTACCTACGTTCTAAAAGATTCATATTTCTGAGAAATAGAAATTCTATGTAAAATACTGTAATAAACAATAACGTTACCGAGTGGCATTGATATAGAACCAAATACATGTAAATCATTGCATAAGTGACAGTGCAGGTGGAATAACTACAGAGAGTATTCCAAGTAACTGAGCGTAGAGTAACGCCAGATAAAACAACCGTAAAGCTAACCAAAGGTGAAGTGAAGAGCATGCAATACGACAGCGAGTAAACAAAGAGTGAAGCGAATAGCTTGAGGTTCCCAGATCGAATCCGGGTAAGAAACCAAACCCACAAGAATTCAATACGAAGTTGAAATTTCCAAATATATACATATATTACAATTGCAGGCCTGTACCAAATAAAGAGTTTACAGTCGAATTCATCACAAGGGTCGAACCCTTTCCGCCGTTAAACAGGCGTGACCAAAGAATACCCAAGACCCATATATTACACCGATGTGAAACAGAATATATAAAGCCGTATCCTACAGTAAACAACTACAGACACACAGTGCCATACAAGGTCGAAGACCGATAGGGTTTCTAGGGTACAAGACCACACGAAGTTACAAGCGGACCCAATTCAAAAAAAAATAACAAACAAAAGACATAGAGCTACCCGAGAGCGTGAAGCCGTAGCCTGTTGCACATGACCACAGAGCCGTCACCTGCAATAGAAAAAGCGATGTAATTGTGTTAGGGTTTGGAGGATAAACAAAACCCTGACTCATACATGACGCCATAACTTCACCAGAAGAGAAATGCAGTAAGTAAAGAGACAAGGATTAACCGAGAGGAGAACTACCATACCTATAGGTGAACGGGTTCCATGTTCGCCGAGAACCCACCTGACCACAGAGGGGCCAAACGGGTCAGCAAATACTCCAGAAGTAAAAACGAAGATATAGCAAAGAAATAAACTTACCAGTTTGATGAATTGAATGTCCGACACCGGCTGTAGCAGACCTTCGAGCATACGTTGTTCCTGAGCATAACAAAACCGTCCAGGCGGAGAAACGACCATAGAAACACAGCATGTAACCAAGCAAACCAACAAGCTCAGACAGAGAACAAGTCGACAGAGAAACTCGAGGAAAATCCAATAACAGAAACGCGGACAGAGCTACCACTTACCAGCGCATACGAGAAACAAAGGTATCGACAGAGCCATGGTGGAAAACCACATTCTCAGGCAAGAAAACCACTAAAAACGACCAAGTGTCGACGGATTCCTCCAAGACAGAGCCGAGCTCGAAACCAGGTTGCAGAGCGGCGAGTTCACCATACCAAATGACAAAAAGCGCGAAATGCAACAACCAAAACAGGAACAGGAGGATTAGGGTTACAATTTAATCGAGGCGGACAGGTGTAAGCTGGATGAGGAGCGAAGTACCGGGAGTAGATCGGCAGGTACAGATTCAATTAAATTCAGACCGAGCCAAAACGATTGCAAATCACATATAATCAACATATCAAATCCGTAAGTACCGTGGGTAGGTGAGTTGAAGTAGGGCCACGTGGACGGGCCACATCATGGGGTATTTTTTATACCTTGTTCATCTATCTCATTAAATAATTGTTCAAAGATTACACACCATCCATTCTTATTAGCCTTACGTTGAAATTGTTCATCCCATATGCTTACCAACTACAATAATACCTTAAGAATCTTCTCAACTCTGAATACTAAACTCTCATTTATTCCCATCTATGATGTCCCAATGCACAATAATGTCACATGCTAACCTTCCAAAGCATTTCTCATCCCCAAAACCACAAGCAATTCAAATCTCATCCCTAGTAATTCTCTAGTGTCAAGTTGTTTAGGCAATATGGCCTCCTCTACTATCATGGTATGAAAGGAATTAAGCACTTACTGAATGCAGGTTGGGGCCTCTAACCATTCTTGGAAAATGTTGTTAGCCGTGATAGGGCATGAGGGAATTTAGGGTTTGAGTACCCTAGGTGATTCCACCATAGTTCTTAGAGACTCACTCACTTTCATGCTCAAATTTGTTGAGAAAAACAAGGAATCCCTACTTAGAGCCATTACAAAGTGTTTGTTGTGTCTTTGCGCAATGCATCTTTTGCTAGTCTTTTCATGAATACTTCCTAACATTAAGTCACACTCTCACTCTCTACTTTTCCTTTTCTTGTGGAGTTGTTCTTGAATTCAAGTAATGTGGCATTCCCTTGCCTTTTTATCCCTTCGAAATGAATCTTTTGTGCGAACTATATTTTTTATATTAAAGTGGAGATTGCTAAATCTAAAAAAATGACTACTTTTGGTAGTGATTTTGCGTTTGCATTTGCATTTAGTTTAAGTTGTGAGTGTGCTTCTTGTCATAAAGTAAGAGCCAATTTAGTTTTTCTTGTGCTCAAATTTTAGAATTTGGCTTATAAGAATTTAATTTGTTTCACTAAAATATTAATAACAATATGTAATTTCTATTATAAAATTATTAATTATGAATCAACCATAGTTTATCTCTATTATTAAAACTTTAAGGACTAACATCTTGATGTTTGTTTTCCAATTTATCATTTTCATTATGTATTTATCTCTCAAAGCTTATATAATGTCATTCTGTGTATCCTAAATTTCTATAACTATCTCCTTTGGTACACACTTTTGCAACCATTTTTGGAATTCAAGTGTAAGAGTATTCTAAATTTATGTTAACTATTGAAACATATATAATATTTTTCTTTAAAAAAACTTATTTTTAATTTTTGATTCTCTAATTTATCAAAATGTTAAAAAAATATAACTTTAGTTATACATACCACTGGGAAATTCTAATTCAAGATAAATGATCAAATAAATATTTGATAAATTTAAACATATTAACCTCCTAAAAAATAATTAAATAAAATCTAAACTTCCATAATAAACATTTCAATCCATATTTAATCTTTAAAAGAGAGTGAGAAAAGCTAGATGTAAATGCTATATCTTATGTAATTTAAAGAAATGTTATTATGGTGTAATGATAAATTAAAAGAAACATGTTTTTTGAAAATAAAAACTTGCTTTGGAACCCGACATTTCACAATATAATGGTCCTTTCTCATTTTCAATCACGCAAATATAATCTAAATTTCACATTGAAGTATGATTTTCTAACCTTGGCACCTATTACATAGAAAAAAACAATTAACTTACACAATATGTTGCATCGACATATTGCTTGTGCATATTGTTTTTGTTTTGAAATTATATGATAGTTATCCTTATTTTTGCAACTTGAAACTATACTTCATTCATTATAACACTCTTATAAGTAACAATGAAGGCTTATAACTTGCAGCTTTTTGAAATTTGTTTTATTTCTGAGTAACAAATGATGTTATGTTTTATGAAACCAACGTTTCGGACCAGTTAAGTGAGTCCATCATCAAAACAACGTTTCGGATTTTGCATCATAACTTTCTATGGGTTTTCACATAATTGTATTTCATGGTTTTATAATTTTTTTTGTTGAGAAGACATCCTTCAATTTGACGGGTAAAGTTGAAAAAAGCAAACAAAAAACCTAAGTTTCAAGAACACAATTTCATCTTTTCTTTATTTTCTACATCTCTATGTCTTTATCGAATATGTCACCCCTACGCTTACGTGTTCCCCATGTACTATTATAATTATCCGCTTTCCTCCTCTTCTCATAATATGTGCAATGTTCCTTTTGCACCGTCGAAGGGAGCCACTAATCTACGTCGGTTGAACAAAGTGGCAAAATCCATGGTTGGAATAAGGAGCTCTTTAATGCACACATTGTTTTTCCCTCCCAAGGCATGTTACTTCTATACTTAGGTTTCTCAGTTAGTTTTCAATCTTAACTTTTTCTTTTGGGTTTGTAGTTTATTCTTCATTTTCCCAGAATAGAGTATATTTGAATGTTTTCATGGTGATGTGATTTCATTGAGAAAAGAGGGTTCAAATTGAACTAGTAATGATCTCCCAGAAATAATAGTTATAGTTAATGCAATAGAGTTCAAAAGGTTTCAGTGCAAAGGGTGTTGTGAAATACGGTAGATAAATTAAAATCATAAGATCAATCAAATATACAAATTATTTTTGAGGGATGGATGTCTAACCCATCTCAAATGATTCTATGATTTGGATAGGATAATTATATCGATTTTCATTTATCTTTATGTTTTCATAGTGGAAAAAATGGAGGAAATCATTTTGTAGGTTCATTTTTACTAGGGGGTCTTAGTTTGGAGGATTGGAGTTTGAAACCTTTTAGGTTCATTTTGAGTTATTAAAAAATGTTTTTTAGTATGAAAAAATTCTCACCTCAACATAAGACCCCATGATGTTATTCTACACTAAGATACATTTCCAATGATGTAAGAAATTCATCAATTGTTATGTCTCCCTAAAGTTGACCTTCCATTTTGACCAACATTATTTGAGAGGATGCATGTCAACTCCCATTACTCATGCAAAATGGGCTAGCCACTTACTGACTATGAAGAAGACTTTAGAAGGGTGAAAATTGTAAAATTAGTTGAAAGTTGAAGGAGGAGTCAAACCTAACCCCTTGTTGGATTTTGGGTTATGTTAAAACTTGGCCACTAGGAGGAGTAGGGGTTTCATTCTATGATATTGTATCTTGTTCCATAGTAGAGTAGAGAAATTGGGAGAGGGAGTTAGAGGAAATAACACAAGGGGTTAGTGTTCTATAACATCCTAGCAAGCCACATGTCTCAAGTAACTCCAGGGAGAGTGTATTTCTCCTTTGTACTAGCATTATGCCCATATCAAAGAAAAGAGAACAAAGTAGTGTCATCTTCGAGATGGTTGTTTCTCATGAGGATTTCATAGAGGAAATATTTTTGTTCATTATGGATAGCATGTAACCATATTTGTTCTCTATTTTTCACATTTTACATATTTCATGCATAAGCATAAACATATTACTTAATAAATATGGAATTTAAAGGAAATTAACCTTCATGGTATAGATTTCAATTTATTTTATCAAATATGTTGTGATGAATTGCCTAGTGAAATATCCATAACACTTTATAGAACATTTAAATATAAATGAACATAATCGTATCTCAATCCCATAGTATTTAAAATCCCAGAGCTACTTATTATTGACTTTTTGTCTACTAGAAATACATTAAAGGTTATTAAAACTCTTGAGGAAGACATCTCATATAACCTAGAAAACCAAAGAGCTTTCGTTTAGAACCATTTAAGCTAAGTTTGAAGAATAAAAGCATAGTTAAGATCCTTTTGTGTGTCAAGAAAAAACCCAATGCACTTGATTTCGTTGAGAGTTTACATGGAACATTCAAACATAATCAAATCCTTTAAAACAAGGCTTGGTTCACCCATAAAACGTCTTTCATTTTTAGGTTTAAAAACCTCTAAAACAATGTCCAAATTTTAAGATCTCAAAATTCTAATTTTATAGGACCATCCTAAGATCTATGATGACATATCTCACTAGAATCTAATGGGACAAGTTGAAGAAGAAAAAGTGTAAAGTGATTTATGGAATGAATGAAAGTTGGTTATGTTGAGGAGAGATTAGTGATTGGGTTAATGTACAATTATTTTTCTCTTGGAAGTCTTGGTGTATGGAGGCATGCTGGGGCTTAAAATGGGGTTTGAATGGTCTTTGGAGTGAAGGTTATGAATGTGTTTTTAACCAATTTCTTAGGATTTTGACATAATGGAGGAGTCATAAATGTTTGAGTTCTTAGTTAGTCCTAGTCACATGAATATTTTTGGCTTCAATAAGGAATTTAGATAGTTTTAGGGTAGTCACAAACCATCTAGGTGGTTACTCCTCAAGGTTTATGGTTGCATTGAGAGGGCATACATCGAAGTAGCTTCGATTTTTTGGCTAGGTGTTTGGTGGTCAGGGGTCAAATTTCATAGGTATTTTACCTATTATAACTTATAGTTTTACGCCTAGCTAGGTCAATGGCAGTGTTACGACCATAGCAGAGTCACTAGGTTTTAACCTGTTGGAACCCTCTTTCTTTGATGGTTTTGGTTTTCCTGATGAGGGTGTGCCTCTGGTCAGATTAGAAGATCTTGGGCTTGAATACCCTTTGATTTTTTTCAGGGTCAAGGGGCTTTATCATTTTTTACTGCAGAAGGGGACATCCATGATTTAGATTTGGGTAAAGTCTCGAAAGTTTGACGTGTGGAAAAAACCTTTAATCTAGCCACACATGGTTTTTAAAACTCATTTTTGGAGGTAAGGGAGGGTGTTGAGCACTTGATAGGACCTGTAAAAGGTGGAGAAAAAGCCAACGAAGCAGGTGGTGAGGAAGAGTGTCACTTTCATGTGAAAGGATTGACAAGCTCAAGGCATAAGTCCAAAAATAATAGGGTTCTAAAAAGTGATAAAAATCATGTAGCACACAAGCTTCACCTCACGAACGACATTAAAAGCGAGTAGGAAGAGTCTGGGGGAGCAAAGTCTCTCATTGGAAGGGCCAAAAGGCATAAATTCAACATAGGGAATTTACAGGAGTGGCATAAGGTTGTGATTTCCCCATTGGTACAAACGTCTCTTGAAATTTTCATTCTGGGTAAAGGTTGGATTCAAATAAATTTTAGCACTCATGAGGAGGTAGATCTAGTCAATTAATTCAATGCTTATAATTTTTAAATTATGGAATACACTATTTGATGCAAGTTGTGAGTGGCTTGATGTTGTTATCATTAGGGTTTGATTTGTCGGATTACCATCCCATATGTGAAACAACAAGAGTTTCAAGGATCTTGGGAACAATATAATTGAGACTTTCCTAAGAGTAAATTATTCATTCAAGGAGACCTAGGATATGTATATGGCCAAAATCCTTGTGTATTTTGATTTGTGCAATGGATTCCATGAAACCATCAACATTAGTAGAGGGTTTGAGTGACTCCATGTACCAAAGTATGAAGGTGTATTGTTTCACTACAAAAAATATCACAAACATGGCTATATTGTTAGTCATTATAACCTCTTCTTCAAAACTGGCTCAGCTCAGGGGGCATCATGAAAAGAATTGAAGGTGGAACCTCGATCAGATATGGGGATGAACTCAATGGATAGGGAAATAGGTCCTACGATTGGTGGGGGGGGATAATGGTGGATCTGTTAGGCTCAATCCAAATTGAAGTTGGGCCACACTCTCTGGATCTTCTTGATGGTGACGATATTTCTGCTCAGGCCACTAAAGGAAGGAAAACCTTGGTCTCGAACCCTCGATATTTTCCTTGATCTAACCCTACTATTAATTTACTTGCAAATCCCCTTTCAATAATGGGAAATGATTGGGGTTTTTCTTTTGGGGGTTATGAGATTTGAAGCTTTGCATCCAATTTCTAGGTGTTTCTCTTCCGAGGTCAATTATCTCGTCCCCTCTCCGTTAATGACCCTTTCCTCTTTACAAGCCTCTACTTCTTCTGGTTGTATGGGGAACAAGGCATATGAGAGATTCTTTATAACCTAAGATTTAGAAATATTTTTCCTACTATTTGTTATCACTCCGTAATTTCCCTAAATTGAGGAGAGAAATTTAGAGGTAACCATAAAACCACTTTAAAAGCTAGGATCTAGCCCTTCCAGCTTCAGAGAGGGATCTCTTTGTCTCATTTAGAATGATTTTTTAAATATGTTAGGCTAGCTATTAAAATTTGAAATGGGATTTTCAAAAGATTGGTTAAAAGATGCTGGAAAAGTCCATTGGGCATGGAGTCATAAAATTTTGAGTAATCAACTATAAAAATAACAAAGAAACTGTAACAAGGCATGGTAGGCAAACTCCTGGATTTTATAGAGTGCTTGTGGTGGGAATAAGGGGAATGATACTTAAGTTCAATTAAATATAGAGCACACATAGATGAATTCTATACTTAATATCACAAAGAAAAGTAATATTGTTAACAAGTCAAAGCAGAGTACACTTAAGCAAATTTGGCCCTTAATATTCTTGCAACAATAAGGAGGGAAAACATATGGAAATCGAGGAAAAGAAATACTCTTACATGAAACAATACATCAACAATTGTTTGACACATGAATCTTGGAACAAACTTTCTCTGTATTTCTGTAAATTGATCACTTTGAGTACAATCCACGACTTACATTAATGTAAAGCTCCTTTCTTCATACATAATTAAGCACATTCCAACCCTTACTAAGTCTTATTAAAACATATTTATAGACTTGCTAGTGAACTAACTTTGGATTCCCAAAAAAGGATTTGATTACAAAATAATATCTAACAATTTCTGGAAAAAATTGAACAATACACTAAAGATAAAAATAATCACTAGAAAACTTTAGGAAATCTGGAACTACTGGAAAATATTTAACCTTTAAAATTGGAAATTATTTTATTAATGTTGATCCTCTACCTTTAACTCTAGAGTGGTTGTAGTTGTTTTCACACAAACTTGTTGATTGTGCATTTAAAACTACCATTCCCCTCTTTTCCTGCGATTTCAGCAGTTGTTGGCTCATCCATTTGTTAACACTTGTGTATGTTCTTATTAGAGAAGTTCCTCCTTTATTGTTTCACTGATACTCCTTAGCCCCTTACACTTGCTCCTTTGGCGTTTATTTTGTTATATAAACGGGCCATTGATTATTGGGTCAATGCCATAATAGCCCCTTTATAACATAACTTATCACAAAGTTGTAATTTTATCCTAGTTCCTTTTATTTTAACCATTACTACATTTCTTCGCATAGAATCAAGGGTTCTGACCATCGACTTAACCTTAAGGTGATAGGAGATATATTCATTGCCGAGGGTTGTTTTCCTTTGTTAATTTCTTTAGTGCCTTAGTTCTTTAAGTCTTAACAACCACGTGGCAACCCCTTTATCGAAACTTTTCAATCAGAGCTTTTTAAATTGGAAAGTGTTACAAAGTGCCGATTTTCTCTAGACCTCTGATCTCCAACTATGGTGTCATCACTGCCACGTTGCACCTCATGAGAGGTGACACGTGTCACCATGATTTGTCCCCTTAGGACCCCTCAAAATGCCAAAACTTCCTGCCACATGTCCTTCCATACCACAACGTCATGCCATGTAGCTTCATCGGAACCAAACATATTCCATCACACTTCCCGCTAGAGGAGAGAGAAAAGGCCCATCTTGCTTTAGTTTTGCGATAAATTTCTTTGTTAATATGTTTTGACCTTCCTCAATGGTTTAACACTATATGTGCTTTCTTGTCGCAACATTCTTAAGGTTGTCACCTTGAAAAACGTCGATATGTGATTTTTGATGTGCCGATCGCTGATATGCTCTGATGCGCCATGGACCTCTGAAATGCGATTTGTGATCGTAGATGTGCCAATCACCTATGTGGCCTAGACCTCGACAATTGTTGATTATCAATTATACAAGACCCACCTATGTGACGATTGTTGATTATACAAGACCCACAGATGTGTCAATCGCAGATTCACCATGGACCTCCGTTATGCGATATGCGATATCTTCCAGAGTTCGATATGCTTTTTTCCCTTCCTTTTAGAGGCTTCAAACCCTTAAATTTCAACATGCCATATCTTTTGATCTAAGAGATCATTTTTTCACTTCCATATACCGTTGGAAATCTTGTTTAGAGAACTTCCAATGGAGAGGGTCCGATGTAGACTCTAAGTCCTTCTGTTTCTTAGAAAATGATTGCAAACTTCTTTGCTCATTTTCTCTTTAGACAACTGAAATCACACCCACCATGATGATCCTCTACATGAAGCTTGTAGCTACCATAGGAATCATTATGAACCATGCACTACAACACACATTATTACTAGTCTTGTTGATATCAGTGCCAACATTCATGGACAATACTAGCACAACCACAATCAATTGTTCAACATTCACTCATGATAAGACTCTCAAGACACCTAAATGATGACCCCTTAGGGACCTTTGTACAAAGACAATTTAGACTGTAAGACCTGGTGGATTTATAGGCTAAACTTTACCAAGAGATTCCCAAAATAACTAATTGGATAGACCGACTTTGATTACCTATATTATAGGACCCTAACACTGTTGAAGGCCAATTAGGTGGTCATGGAAAAATTATACTCTCCTCCCTTGGGTCCAAGACTTATGGGAGAAAATCTATTATGTCCAAAGCCAAAGGGAAAGTTAGAGAACATATGATTGATGGTAGGTAGTTATCAATTACTAGGTTTCTTAGAGTTGTGAATGCTCAAGAGTTGGTTTTCTAATGAAAATTTTATCCTTTAATTATAGAGGTTTGGCAAGTTCCTCCAGCAAATTAGCGCTAAAGAGGCTGGTTAGGGTTGAGAACCCACATATTATATTTCTCCTAGAAACCCTGGGACCTAGTGAGGTAGTCTCAAATTTGTTGGAATCTCCATTGGAAGGTTGGAGGTTCATTGCATCAATCGCTCATGGCTATTTAGTGGGTCTTATTATTGGGTGGGAAACTGATAAAGTTCTTTTACAAAACTTTTAGGGTATTTACACTAGGTTGGTGATTGAAGTTTTTTCTTTAGATCTAGGGTTTCATTTTACTTGTATAAATTTATATGTGCCTTGTGAAGGAATATTATACTTTTGGAACAACATTTTGGGTTGAAGGTGTTGGGAGTCGAGAATGTGATTATTGAGGGGGATTTAAACTTCTCCTTAGGTTTTGTTTAGTCTTGGGGGCTCAAGGACAGAGTTAACCACCTTTCAATTTTCTTTTCAGTAAGATATCAACAAAATATCTACTAGATGTAGAGCATGTAAAGCTAAAACCTTCATGATGAAATCATCATATTAGGTAGGATCGAATCGAAAAAAGGCTTGATATATTTTTGGTCGCAAAAGTAATGGTGGAGAATTTCAATAACTTTTGATAATGGGTACAATTTGGGGGTGAGTCAAATCATTCACTTATTTTGTTGTATCTTGAAGATCATGATCTTAATTCTAGAAGTTAGTTTAAAAATTATTCATGGATAGAAGTAGAATAGTTTGTAAATTTGTTTAATGAAGGCTAGATCCCCTATGATCCAAATAATTGATCTTCGGATGCTCAACAGATTGAAGAAAACATAAAGGTTAAGAGAAATACCATGGATTTGGCTAAGATGAAATTTAGGAAAGAGGAGGAGGTTCTTGTAGAAATTGAAAGGGACATTCTTGTTATCTTTGATTCTGGAGAAGGAATATTTCTGAATGTCAAATTTAGAGAAACTCTAGTTCATTTGGAATCCTATATGAAGTCCATCTTAGAGGTGCAATAAGATTCTTTGATATTGAAAAGAAGAGGTATTTGGATTAAAGGAGGTGATGAGAATACCAAATTCTTCTAGGCTTATACTAAGGGAAGGAAAATGTACAACACAATATGGAATCTCCAAGATGGGGAAGGTAGGGAGGTCTTATATTTTGTAGACTTTGCTTCCTTAGGAAAGGATCACATTTAGAATCTATTTAAGGAGCTTAAGGGCTAGTATCGTCAAGTTCAGAAGAGTGGCATAAATATTCCCTAGGTATGTGGACGATGATGACAATAGAGCCTTGGTGGAAGAGGTCTTTGTTGATGAGTTGAAGATTTTATTGGCCAGTTTTCAGAAAGATAAAAATATAGGGCTTGATGGGTGGGGGATTGAGTTTCTCTAAGGAGGTTCCGATCTTGTTAGTAAGGATATTTTAGGAGTTGTAAATGAATATAGGAGGGAAGGTAGATGTTAGATGATCCAAAAATAAATTATTATCATAGGTTATAAAGTTGGAATAAAATAATTATTAATTTAAGAAATTAAATTAATAATTATTATTCTAAAGGAGATATTTAGAATTAGTATATTGTTGTAACAAAATATAAATCTCCAAAAGTGACGTATCTTAGGCTCTATTTTAGGAGATTTTTTAGCTAGTTGTTTTAAATAGCATTTATTGTAAATAGACACTTGTTATTTAATAAGTGATTAGGAGATTTTTTAGCTAGTTGTTTTAAATAGCATTTATTGTAAATGGACACTTGTTATTTAATAAGTGATTCATAATTAGAGGTAGTTAGGACATGAAGCTTATAAATAGCTCATTGCAAGAGTGTTTAGTTCATCCTATGTAAACTCTTCCAAGATCAAATTATGTAATTTATTTATTTATTAATATTTTTAATTTATTTTATTTTTTTTCCTGATTACACTTCTGCTATTATTGTGGTATAGGAGCTCCAATAATGCTGCAGTTGATGTAAGGAGGAGATTCCAGCATTACAAGTTTTTGGAAAACTCTATTAAATTGTTCACCAAATGATTGGTATAGAATTTGTCAAATTTTTATTAAAAGATAAGAAATTTTATTATTTTATTGATTTTAGATTTTGAAATCTAAAAATCAATTTTTTAAATTATTATCAAAATCCCTGTGTTTCGATTTTTTAAATTATTATCAAAATCCCTGTGTTTCGAATTTCTATTATTTTTTCCATTTCAACTTCTGCCAAACTTCTGCCAAATCTTTTGTCATTTTTTTTTCGGCTTCAACAGTTCCTACACAAGCAACTTCCAACTTCTCTGCAAATTCAAGTAGCCTTGCATTTCCGTCCAGTTTTACCCTGTGTGCAAGCCCAAGTGTCCATGCAAAATAGAAGCAATGCTGTTCGTGCTAGTAATGCCGAGTCACGGTGCCATGAGCTGCCTCTGCGATTGGATTTCTTTTACTGCCATTGCTCAATGATTGTGGAGACATCCGTCCTTCACTTCGAAACCTCAACTCCCTAAAATTTATGCGTTTGATTGAAATAAACTCACCAACGGAATTCCTGTAGTTCTAAGTTTTTTGTGCTTTAATTGCGCTGGTAAATCCAGCATCCCCCACCGACATCACAAACCTGTCTTCCTTGGGCCAACAAATCCTGACGAAACAGGCCGCCTGAGGTTTTTCGATCATCGATTATGTGTTGGGATTATTTGTTGCCTCTGATTGGGATCATTTTCAGCATGTAACCCCACTTTCAAGGACTCTCAGAACGCAGGAACCGTTATTTTAGAGTTTCGAATTGCAGTACTGGCGATTGCATCGTCCTGCTCCTCGGTCATATGAGCGGATTTCTTGTTTTTTGCACGGTGCAGGGAAATTTTATTTGAATTGAAACGTCGGATCAACCTCTCTCAAAGCTCGATGGATAACAATTAAAGTTTTTAACGCAACCGCCCAGTTGTGAGTTTTGGCGAGACGTCTTGCAAGAGCATGGATGCAATATTCCACATCTGTCCGAGGCCTTGCAGCCGATGTTGCAGTGAAAATAATTCGGATATGTGTTTTTTATTTCGCTGGCCGCTCAACATGATTTGTGGTCTTCACAATAGCAATGTCTAGATCCTTGTAATCACTGTTCACTTTGGCAAGACTATCTGTTGTTGTATCTTTCAGTGCACCTCTGCGAAATGGCTGCTGAATTGAAGCAAAACCGAGGAAGAAGTCACCGTATTTGTACATGAAATTACAAGAGATGTGGTCCACTACGTTTTAGCAGAAAGTGATCCATTAAACAAGGCTGACGAAGTATAAATGGCAACCGGTAATTTAAATGGTACCCTGAAACGAAGCCTATCTTGGGGGCCTTCAACTCTACTTTTGTAGCCCTTAAACCCAAAGTTGACTAGCTTTTCTTTTTGGAGGCTTTTTTCCTATTTCCGTACTAAACTATATCTAAAATGTCATCTTAGACTAAGAGGAGTTGTAGTAAAAATTTCTCTCAAAAGCCTATGATCATGTGGGTTGCCCGTATGAATCACCTAGGTTTTTGTATTGTTTTGGTAAATTGGGTTATGGGATGCGTTGGATCATTTTGTTTTGTTGTTTCGACAAAGGGGCATCTTCCCTCTTTTTCTATGCGCAAAGATGCCTAAGACAAGGCTTCCCCCTATCTCCTTTATTGTTTTGGTTGATCGCTAAATGTATCAATCATTCACTCGAAGATGATACATGTAGAGGGGAATTCCAAGGTGCAATTATTTCCAATATTCTTGCCATCACTCATTTATTGTTTGTTGATGATATACTAATATTTTCTAATGGTTTTGCTAGATATCTTGCTAAATTATCTAAGATTATTGACCTATTTGGAAAAGCCACATGAATTGTTGTAAATGAAAATAAATCTTGTATCTCTACCCAAAATACGGAAGGCCACAAACTTCATATTCTTAGGAATGTTTTTATGTTTTAGATGTTAGAGATGGAAGTAGGTTTAAAATACTGGGGTCTTCATTTGAATCCTAATTGCTATAGGAAAGAAGAAAGGTTGTGGTTAATTGAAAATATTGAGAAAAGATTAAAGGGATGGATCTTAAGGTAGTTTTAAAGAGAAAATGAGTTAGTTATGGTGAAATTGGTGTTAGAGGCCATTCTTGTGTTATGGATGTCAACAACATGGATCCCACGAGGAGTCTTAGAAAAATTGAAAAGAATTTGTTTTAAATTTACGAGGGCTAGAACAAAAGAACATTTTATTGTTCCTTGGGTTAAATTGAACTGTATTGATCTGCCTAAATTACTTGGTGGCTAGGTCCCCAAAAACATTTTTATGTTCTCAATGGGTCTTATAGAAAAATGTGGATGGAGACTTTTGTCCACTCACAACATATGGACTATTGTTGTATTTCAAAAGTACATTCACCCTTTCTCATTGGAAGATTGGATAAGGCTCAATGAAAATTCATGTATCAATATTTCATTTATTTGATGAGCACTTCTTAATTAATTTTATATTATTGCCTCGATTCTTGTGTGGAAGACTGGAATTGGTATAAAGGTGAGATTGGGTTAGGACCCTTGGCCAAGTAGTGGAAAAAGCTATTGTCCACCTCAAGATCTTATTGATTAACTCGGAGACAAAGTTATCTCTCATCTTACCCATATTAATAACTCAAATCACACTTCTATCTAGTGTCAGGGGTGGTTATTAGTTGAAGGCTTGCAAATTGATCAAGAATTTCACAAGATTTGGAAGTTTTATTTAGATTCCCTTATTGTGGGTCGTATCAAAATTTCCCAGGATGAGGATGAGTCGGTCTCGAATCACTCTTTGAAGGGAATATATACTCCTAATCTAGGGTAGCTTCACCTAGATGTGGATTTTGTTGAAGTGGATGAGGAGTGGTGGTCGAAAGGAGTATGAGAGATAAAGAGCATAGAAAAATATCACCTTTTTATGTGGTCTTTACCTGCTAAGAAAATTCCTACTTGCAAATATTTGTAGAAGTGTCATAAGATTAGACCTAGTTGGTTCTCCTTATGTAAATCAAGTGTTGAATCCATAAAGAATATTTTTGCTAACTGCCTATTTTTTTCCAAGTTTGGTATAGGTGTAGCTCTTCTCTTGGCCATGACTATGTGTGGTGGGGGCCTAATTTTGAGGATATGTGGAGATTATGCATACAAAATAGGAATACCAAACTGTTTCACACTCTTCCCCTTCTCACATGTTGGGGTGTCTAGCTCACTTGAAATAAATAAATACTTTATAATAAGCCTTCTTTTCCAAATCGAGTGGTCGCTAAAGTATTGGATATTTTTTCTCATTTTCCTTAGCATATGGTTACTGAAATAGACTTGTTATTCTAGATGAATGTTAAAAATCTTTCTCTCAGGGCTTTTTTGATGGGGATGAGAAGAGGGGTGATCACATGTTTGGCAGTGGATCTATCTTACATTTAACTAAACAAAAAATTTACATAATCAGTAAGGGTGTAGGGAGGGGAACAAAAAATTTGGCCAAACTATTATCTTTTCATTTTGTACTGGATTTTACTAGAGAAAAAGGATTTGATCAACTTCAAGTGTGTAGTGATTCTTATTGGTCATTAATTGGGTTAATGAGATACACCAATCTCAATGTATACACCTATCTCATATTCTGGAGGATTTACAGAGGATCAAGCTTAATTATGTATCCTTTTCTGGCATTCCCATTTATAGGGAATGCAACATGGAAGTAGATAAGCTTTCTAAGGAGGGCCTTCAACTTGATCAAGGGTGATGGTCTATCGATGAAACCTAAATGATGAACACTTATGTTTTTATCACAAAATTTTGATGCATGAGATAGTTATCATTTATAGTAGCATATTTTTTTGTAGCTCATTTGATCATATTTATTGTTGACACAAATTGTAGTACTTTTTCTTGAATCCTTTTTCATTATTTTCCAAGATTATTTGATAAACTTCGGGTATATTTTGTCCATCCTTTTTCTAGACTATTACAGCCCCATGATTGAATGATACACATATGATTATATTTTGTTGGACAATTTGTTTTCTTTTTCCATTAAATGTATATAAGAAGATCCTATAGAATACACAAATGGATATGTATATGCATAATGTACTTTTCTTTAACTTATAAATGAAATTATGATTTTTTTTTCCCTCGGAATAAAAAATTAGTGATTGTGTTAAAATTCCTCTCGTTCATTAGAGTATATATATTATTTTATCCATTTTGGATGTAATTTGTGAAGACATGAATCTGGTACATGTTATTTTGTCTAGTTGTATAGATTTGTGGAATAAATTATGGACACAATAGTGCATTATTATGTCATTGGCAATGTACAAATAGATCATAATTATAAATGAAAGGGTAATTGGTTGAGAGTTTTGTATCATATTTAATATAACTATACTATTAACTTTTTTACAACCAATTATATTGGTGTATTGCATTGTTTTCTTTCCATCATGAATTATTACACTGATTTGTTCATTA
>APFE031454409.1:0-13680 GCA_000404065.3 Pinus taeda
ACCACAGGCTCGAGTGAAACCTCTTAGTACTAAAGGTGTCCCCTTGAAGCCAAAAACAGCTTTGATACCAAATGTAGGTTTTAACCCTGTACAGAAATGATGTGCATATGAATTCTAAAACACAAAAAATAAACAATGCGATACCATAACACATAAAACACATATACACTGAGATTTTCCCCTGGATCCCAAACCGAGACTACCAGCTTGATTTTTCATTATGTTCCTTTCAATGTTACAATACATATTTATACATGTCGAAGCATCCAAAACCATTGACCGAAAACCATCGTGTCCAAAACCATGTGCGAAAATCATGAACAAAACCATAGGTAGGTCCGCCCAACCTAACATAGGGTCAAAAAAGCCCTGGACCCCATATAGTGGGGTTACCTGCACCCCTCAAACCCCTTGTGACTCCCACCGCTACGCAATCAGCACAATGAAGGGGGGGCTCTCCTCCCCTTCTAACCACATGGTTAACTACGTGGTCTAGTCATGGAAAGAATATAACACAACCCACAAAAGCATAGGATATCGCTATGGAGCATGAAGGTCAGAGGTGGATTCATATGCCCTAGGTTAAAAATGACATAATTCCTTTTATAAGTTTGCTAATCAAGAACAATTATGTCATAGATTTCATCAGCCAAAAGGACACACCCATCTCTTTCTCTTTGTCTAATGTTCCTTGGTCTGCCAGGAGGAAAACATTGTCAAGAAAGGATCAATTTCTTGAAATAGTTTTTGGGATACTTGACAATTTAAACCTAGAAAACTTTGATGTTCTCAAAGATCAACTTATAGCTTAACGTATCAACTTAGTAGGCATTATGTTTGGAGTAGTATCTCTAATTTTTGACAAGGTGATGTCTAAAACAAAAATTTTACCCATCATTGCTGAGATGTTCTTTTATCTATGGTGGGAACTCCCCCAATCTCCATCTGAAGAACGAGATGGTAAACTAGTAACATTCAAGAAGACTCTTCTTAACACTTGCCAAGAACAATTTGAAGGAGCAGATAATCTACAAGCAGAAACCAAAGAAATGACAGCCCACGGTCTAGAAGCCAAGTGCCATGAAAGAGAGAGGATGGTAAGACTTCACACTCTAGGAAACATTAGGCTTAATGGGGATTTTTTCAAGCACAAATTTTACTTCACAATGTATGCAATTACCCAAAAAAAGCATGTTTGATGTCTACATGCAAATATTGATGTTATCTTTTTTGTAATTAGTGAAGAAAGAGTTTGTTTTTGTGATCTCTCTCAAAAAAATTATCCTTCAATGTCAAAGCCTCTTCAAACCCTAAGTTTAGTTCACATGGTTATTTTCCTCTTTTTGTGTTTCAATTGCATTTTCATTTTTCATTGATCAAATTCAACCAAATTTAAGTGGAAACATTGTAAGGATTGAAAGGATTTGCCATCATCTTTGAATTCATTGTTCATTTGTGTAGTTATTGAGTTTTTTCACATTTTGATTGTTCTGCCTATGAATGACTAATTATTCCATTGATTTGTGGAAAATAAAAATTATTTTGAGGGAATTCAAACCCTCAGATATGTTTCTTCTTAGCCTATTTCTAGTTCTTATGCAATAATAATATAGAACTTTCAACATGTGGTTTCCAGTATTAAATTTTCCATGAAAGTTCTCATATAGTTCATAACTGTTACTTCTATCTTGATTTTATTTGCAATATGTTATCACTCAGATTTTCCCTGAAGTTCTAAGAAGGGGAAAGGGGTCTGAGGCAACCACAAATCAATGTTCTAGATACATAATCTAGCCAATATGTATGCAAAGAGGGCTATCTATTTAAGTTTTAGCTTTGTTTTGAAAAATATTAGGCTAGTTATGAGGTTTAGGAGTTCTGTTTGAGTTTGGGTGGTGAGATTCAATAACAGAAGTGTAGGACTGACTAGTTTAGGCCATTGGGCTAATGGAGTCAAAGAAGATGGCTTAATTGGACTTGGTTTCTTAACAATGGATGGTTTTACAGAGCAATATGGTCAAACAGGGAACAAATAAAGACTTGGAATCGATGGAATGGTTGCAAAATAGGTGAAGGGAAATTAAGAATCCTTCAGCATATTGAAAGAGGGAATGTGAATGACTATTAGTAAAGAGCAGTTAAGTATTCTTTAATAAATAACCAAATGAAAGAACTAGAAAACAAGAGAAATTAAGAGTTCACTGTTTATACTAATTCAGAAGAAAACATAAGGAACAATAACGATTGAAAACAGAGTTCAGTTAAGCATATTATAAATTATTAGTTTTCATTTATCATTCAGATATGAAACATGATGATATAATAAACAAGGAAAACTTTAAAAACATAAGGTATAGAGGACTTATTGATCCGATGTTTGATTCAAGAAATCTGTGAAAAGTCCCTTGCGTTAATTCTTTGTCTAGCAAGCCATACAGAAGTTGGTCCAATGGCACTTTATTCCACCATAACCAATATTACAACAATGTATATGAATCCACCCTCAATACTCCATTTCAAGGAGTATTTATACAAAAATGTTTACAAAAAAATATCTCATAGCAGAGTGAGATATATTCTAGGGTGAGTAATGAATAAGTTACAAAAAAATAGAGACAACTTGTCTCAAAGATAGGAGAAAGGGAAACTGATGTTGTGCTGTTCCTATTCTTGCTGAGTGTGCTGGAGGCAGGCCCTATAATTTGGCTTGTTGCTATCTTCTTTAGTAACTTTGTTCTAGCTACCCTGTTTTGACGGATACTCTTTACCTATTCTGATACAGTTCGACCTCTTTGATCTCTGTTCATATTTGTTCATCCTACTATAGTAAATAGCCCAAATTTTGCATTTTACTGAGGATAAATTTACAAAATATCCAACATGTCTTCCCACCATTTTTGTTCTGGAAATTTGTGTTTCTGAAGTTTCATCAGGGTCTCATCAGTTTCTGTATATCTAAAAAAGATAGGCCGGATTGGGAACAAGTGCTTTATTTCATGCTTAACATAGAATAAGTTCTCTAAGCTCTCATAGAGAACTCAATCAGTGAGGAGTGCTTTTATTCCTGAAGCACTTGTTGATGAACTAGCTTGATTTCTAGTAGACTTATTCACTTTGTCTACATAATCTATGTGCTTCATTAATTTGTCAATAATCACCAGAGGACTTGGTAGCCTTTTATTTTGCAAAACAATGAACTTCTCCATAAAATAATTGATTTCCACCTGCATATCTTGGCATCTTCTCTCTAAGTTCTTCATCAAAGTTCTCTTAGTTAACACCCTTTTGGTTTCCAAAATAGTATCTGTCCTGTTGGATATGCCAGGTTTTTCCAGTTGTTCCTTAGTCTTGTTATTCAAAAAGTGTATAAGCTGGTTGGCCTCATCTGGCATTTGTCCTAACAGAGTTCTTGTCTTTTGAATCTTTCCCTGTGTTGCTTTCACTAGATCAATTTGTTAAAAAATCACTTGGATGGATGGCCAAACATCATTTACAAACTGAGTGATGTTGGCCCAAAGAATTTTCTTGATTTTTTTGAGAGGCTTGTCAAAAGTGAGATATTTTTCTAATGCCTTCACTTTATTTTCTAAAGCTTTGATCTCTCATGTTTTCTCCACAACGTTTATCTTGGAGATATTATAATCTAATTCCATTTTAGCCAACTGTTCTTTTACCTGTTTTAATTCTAAAAATTGTAGTCTCATGTTTTCCATTGCCTTTATCAGTTCTTTTGTGCTTAAATTGGCACTGCTACCTGGTGCTATTCCTGCTGTGACTATGCCTATGACCACCTCTGATGTGGTTGCTGAGATGTTTGGGGCTAAGACTTTCCCAAGTGTAGAGGGGATTGCTGTTGAGACTATTGGTATTACTTCAGGAGGATGAGAGGTCGACTCTCCCTGCTTGTCCTTTAGTGAATTTTGTAATGCCTGCTCTGTGTCATTCAATATTTCATTGAGTTTCAAGAGAAGGTCCATCATCTCTTCTTCAGATTTTTGTTTTATAACCTCAACAGTCTGTGGATGCCTTAAAGGAGGTAGTTTTAGCTGTTTCCTCAGGGCAAAAATGTCTTCTTATTTCTTCTTGATCACAGCTTCTGTGCCTTTAGCATCTTTGGGATGTTGTCCCAATCCAATGATGATTTCTTCTAATGATTTTATTCTATTATCCTTGGCTAGGGAGGAGGCTTTCTCCAAGTGTAGTTGAACAGTTGTATTGTCCAAGGAATTTTGTAGCTTGTGGTTCATCATTGCTTTACCAGCCAATGTGGAATAGACCATTTCTCCAGTTTGCTTGTGAAGTTCAATTTGATGCATAGGATGAATATCCTTGCCCAAGACCTCCAAGTTAGTTTTGAAGTAATCTGCTGTTGACTGAGGTTGTTGCACCTTTGACTTGAAATAACTCATTATCATCTTTCCCTCTTTAATGTCATAGGTTGAAATTAGTCTTTGCTGATTTGTGCCATTTTAAAATATTGATTGTACATTTGAAGCCTCACAGGGTCATTCCCAACCTTTATTTCTATGAATGTCTTCTTGATATCTAAGGCCTCTTTACTTTGTGGCGTGTGGGATAATACTTGTATACTAGGTTGTCTTTCTAGCTCTTGCTTTTGTGAGCTAGTGGATGTTCCTCCTAATGGAAAAGTTTGCTTGATAATTGCTCTTTCTTCTCTTTGGTTGTCTATAGTCTCTTCAACTATTTCCTCTTCTGAGAGAGGGTTCAATCTTTGTCATTTTGTCCCCGGCTCTCTTGTAGGTCCACTGGCAGGGGTAATGGTTTCCCTATCCCTCTTTTTATTTCTTTCCTCATTTAGAGGAGTTTACAAAGCTCGACTTTCTGCTATATTGGTTTGAGCTGGAGGAGTTGGCACTTGACCCTGTTCTTTGGAAATTTCAGGCTGATCTGACATTGTATGTTGTTCTGTGCGCTCTATTTCTTTGCCTTTGGATGCTCCTATTGTTGGTATGCTGACTTCCTATGGAGGCTGTTGAGAGGTTCCATCAGTGGATGTACTAATTGCTGATTTTTGAGGTAGCTTGAATGGTACCTACCCAAAAGAATCCAGGTCAAGGGTTTTCTCAGGATCTCTCATAGCATTATCTATATTGGCCTGCTCACTAACATCTTCTACTAGGGTCCCCTCTATCCATTCATCCAAGTTTGCAAACTTCTCAATTTGTGGGATCCTATGGTGAATATATGGGGATAACATGTTCTTCATCCTTCTGTCACATATAAAACTATTGGGTTCATATGGTACCCACCTAAAAATCTTTTGTAATCTAAGGTGATCTTATAAAAAAAAATCAGCTTCTTTCCATGCATCCCTATTGTTGATGACAAAAGGCCTAGCTGGTTCTTAATTCTTTGCTGAGCTTTCTTCTTGGAACTACAAAAATGGACTAAATTAACATTTATGATCTACCTCAAATACTCCAATATAAATAATCTCATGGGAACATACTTAGGTAACTTAAAAGGGCAAAGTTCACACCCATACATCCTGATTTCTATGTGATTTTTGTATAGGTACCAATCACCTATCCTCTACTGCTTAGAGAGCTGGAGAATCTTCTTCATGTCACCATTGATCCTAGGAGGGAAAACTCCTGTTAACGGAGTGGTCACTGAATAGGTCATTGAACTCACTATAAGTGTAAGGGGACTCAATGGTATTATGAAATATTGGACTCCAAAAGATTACAGACCTTGGATTAAAAATGAATTTGGCCCTTTTCTTGTAGAATGTTTAGTGGAAAACAAAAATTACAGGGTTTGAGTAAAAATTGGATAAATACCTACATCAAGGAGGTGAACATTGCTGTTACAGACATTCTTGGGCACTTCAACCCCAATCATAAATGTCGATAAACTGAGGGCTCCTAAGTCCCTAAAAGTGTTGCTTCACTACCTAAAGGAACAAGGTCAGCTGATTACATCATCCCCCAGAAGTTCTCCACTGAAAACTGCTCATAAATGGTCAAAACTGGACCATACTAAAAGCTCAATACAGAGGGTGTGATGAATATCACCTTACCAGTGTACAAGGTGCGATGCATACTAAATTGCTCCTCTATAGGGTGCGATGGTCGGGAATGGACAAACGGCAGGGACAAAAATGCGAGGTGGAAGATCATGGAATCTTCCAGAAGCTTCCCCACTGACACTTGCCTCTCTGCTTTCGACCAGGGATGAGTAAGAGATCATCATTCTCCAAGTGGAAGTAGGAACTATCAGAGAGAGGACACTAATCAAGATCCCAGAAGATGGCTCACCTATCTGTAATCATCTATATATGGATCCGTCATCATAGAGATCCGGGGGCTGGAATTCTGTATCTTATAGAGAAGTGGTGTTGGTTTTCTGGTGTACATTCATAGCGTTGGGTGATATAAGCTTTTCTCGAGGTGGAGAAGGGCTTCCTAGCTGGAGGATGATGTTGGGACAGAACATATGGTTGTAATCCTCTTGCTAATTTTCATCTTAATAAAGCTATTCTTGGTTTCTTCCATATTCTTGTGTACTTGTTTATATATGTATTTATATGGTTAACACACATCTGATCCTGGGTTATTTATGAATATAGATCTTTGTTTCTTCGATAGTAGTATGTTGTTGTGATTCCACAGGTTATTTTTGAAGCTGGGCAGAGGAAGAAGAAACGGTGAAGCTCTATCAAGAGGGAGAGGAAATCAAGCGCAAGACTCAAGTTCGCCTGCTTGGTTCTCCTCTTGTCTATTTTCATAAAAGAAAACAATAGTAGATTTTAATTGTTTGTTTCTAAGATAGCCACGCATATTAGTGGGAATAGCAGCATCCAAGTGGACATTATTACTGGAAACAAAATGGCGACTCTGCTGGGGAGAGACTAGATTACTTGTTAGCCTATCTATCCTTGTTTCTTTTATAAACTTACAGATGGAGCCTGAAGTCAAGCCAGCTAGCCTTCGAACTGCATTTGTTATACAAATGCAAAGTAGATCAATTCTGCTTCAGTCTATCTCTGGGTTTTGTTTATGATCTAAACAATAGATCTGCAAGCAATCTAATTGCCCTAAGTGGTGGCTCTAGTAACCTCTTAGATCACCCTTGTGTTTTACATACACTGAGCATTACTTACTTGGCCTAAACACTTGAACTAAATTGCAAACTGTGAGTGAAAACTTGTTTAAAGTCTCACACTGGTACAATCACACCCTGCCTTCAAGGAAGTCTGTATGCATCACACTTCCCGAGTGCAGTAGGTGCGCTGCATACTGGTTTCACTGTGTAATAAGTGCAATGGTCAGGGAGGATTAACTTTACCCTCAGACTGTGGTTTTTTCTCATTGTTTTCAGTCCTATTTAGGAGTTTTTCTATTTGTAGTCAGTCTACTTCTATGAAAACCCCCTTCCCTTGCATTATTCTGCCTCCTTAGTGCAAAGAACTGTAAATGTTTTTTATGTATTGTGCGTCATTTTCAATTCTCTTTTGTAAAAAAGTAGCATAGTCGAATTGTCGTCTCTAGATCTGAAAGTGTCGTAGCTATCGTTTTCAGTTTTAGAAAGCAATCCCATTGTTCTTGATAGTCAATTATACATTTACTATTGCATAGGATTTGAATTAGTAGTTTTAAAGTGTTGAAAAGCAATTTTCATTTCAAAAGCGCAAAGTGTCTCTCTTACTTTCACTTCATTTTGAAAAAGAATTTTGTTGAGTACTGTCGCTTTAAAAGTAATTCAGATTTGGACATAGCTTTCTTAACATAATTCATACATTAAGAAGGCTGAAAACAAACACATGCATGTGCATTTGCATTTCGACAGCTTGGTTTGATTTAGGACTGTGCATTTAGCGTGTGCTCTGTGCTCTGTGAAGAAAAGATTCTTGAATTTCTTCCCTTAGTAGCTAGGAATTTCATTGCTGAAAGAAGATTAAACGTTTGTTTATCATCCTAGAATGGAGCGTAGGAATTATATACGCATCATGCGGTGAACCTGAAAGGAAAATTGTTAAGAAATATCAACTTAAAATAAATATAATGAATCTAACAACGCTTTGGAACTTAACGCACAACATCTAGAGGTATAGGCTAGAGACATATTTTGGCGTTGTAAAGCCTGGTAACTATTGTTTTTAGTGTTGGTTGGGTGATTCCTCCATTCTGAGATGGCAAGTGCTAGTACGGACTTGTGCTCCCATGTACCGTTGAGTATATATTGGGAGACCACAATAGGCTTCATCCTTTATCCTTAGGAAGCCATGTCTGCCACCCTATCGATCGCAATGCACTAAACACAACATTCGGGAAGATCGACTGCAGTACCGTAAAAAGTATTCTACAGTTTTGTGATTGGTTTGGTATCCCTCTCTGCCTAGATCTCAAGAGAAGTCCATTTTTCTCATTTTCAAACTCCTTAAAGGAAAAGGTCCTCTGAGCACTTGTCACTTCAAGCTCAATAAAAATCGAAGGCAACTAGAGTCATCTTTTCTTTTTTCTAGACTCTTTAAAATTGAAAAAACAAGTTGTGTCAAAGCGTCTAAAAATTTATTTTAATCGAATAACATCACAAATTCCCCCGTTGGTCTTCAGATTGAGAAAATGGAGTCTACCAACCAAGGATTTCCCCTTGGAGGAAATCCTAGTCCCTTCTCCTCTTGGGGAGATGTTGGTGCACCCCATATGGCTACTTTGTCACTTCTAGGTTGACAATTGGTTTGCCTGTCTGGCTCTTCTCTACCTCTGTCGTTCAGAATCCCGTAATTCCTGAATAGTCAAATCAACAACTAGATGACACTAGACTTGCCTCCCAACCTTCTACTTCATCTGATTCTCCCTCTCCTCCTTCCTCTTCACTTGATAAAGCTGATAAAGCTAAAAATAAAGTAACTGAGAAGAAGAAGAAGTAGAAAGAGAAAAAGGGAAAGAAAAAAAAGGAACCAAAATCGAAAGGGAGCAACCAAGCGTCATCTAGCGAAAATCCTCACGTCACACCGTCGAAACCTAAATTTCATTGTGTCATTTGCAATGGAGACCACTATCACTGAGATTGTCCCTACATCTCTCAGATCTTAAGGGACTAGTCTCCTCGTTTGCACAATCCGGTGGCATCAACCTCTGGCGATCATGTTGAATGCTCACCATCAACCAGTGAAAGTGAAGCACATGGACAGAAAAAGAATCCCAAATTTCCTTGTAAGTTGTGTGAAGGCAACCACGCCGTCCACCATTGTCCCTTCCTTGATGAGGCTAAAAGAGTTTTGGATGATCGTCTGGTTTCATCACTATGACTTCCTCCTGGATATAAAAAACTCTTGCCAAGTCCACTGGTTAAAAATCTAGTTTGCCCATCATTGTGGTCAGCCAAAGCGTCTATCATTGAAAATGAATCCTCTGAATCCATACCAGACGAAATTCAAAAGGTTGAGACGGAAGTTAACCCGGTATTTCCTTCAGAGTGTTCATCTTTGAATGATACCATCACTGAAGAGAAAGAGAATGACACCCTTAAAATTATTTTCATCAACGCAGACTTTGATGAACTTAGGGGTAGTGCTCCTGTTCCTTTATCGCAAGAAGGAAGTTCATCATATTCATATTTGACCGTCTATTCAGTCCCACCGCCAAGCAGCGTAGCCGTTTCCTTCGACTGGAATCTACTAGGAAGACCCCGTTTACTAGCTAGTGTACCATTTAGAATCATTTTACAAGCTTACAGAATGGTCATGGCTGGTACCATCATCGATGAAGGGGCTTCTGTGAGTATCCTTTCCTCAACTGCATGGAAAGCGCTTGGTTCTCCATCGCTTTTGCCTGAACCAAGAAATCTAACAGGCTTTGACAAAGAAACTAGTCAACCTTTAGGGATCCTTCCAAATGTGCCCATTACTTTGAGAAGGAAAACCGTTCACATGAATGTGATGGTAGTTCAAGGACCATTACATTATCATCTACTCCTTGGACGCGACTATATTTATTGCATGGGAGCCATCGTCTCCTCACTCTTTAGAGTAATGTGCTTTTAGTAGGAAGGCAAAGTGGTCAAGCTCATGGACCAAATGTCATTGCCCGGTTCACACATCGCAAATAGTCAAACGCCATCCCTAAATGGTCTTTTCACACAAAGAATGTCTCATCGATCTCTAGTTCTTCCACCTGATGAGTGCGAGTGATTCAGGAGGAGGAGACTGAAACCTAGGGGGCATGCACCCTGGTCTGTTTCGGCATGAAAACCTTGGGTATAGAGTAGGTTTCCACGGAGGATATATGACTAGTCTGACGAACCCATCCTTACAGGAAAATGGGATCAGGATGGAATAAGATACCTTTGTTAAAGTTATGTGAGTGGAATTTGTCTGCACCATTCACCTTTGTCTGTTTCGATAAACATCGCCGAGGAAGCATTTTATCTGCTATGCGGATAGGACTTTCTTGGTAACCTAGGAATTTTTCACTATACTTGGGGGCATGCAAACCTTTCTACATGCAAGTGAAGAGCGGCTATTTATTTTTTAAATTTGTAGGACCTCTAACCCTTTAAACCCATAAGGCTAGTCGTTTCCTAACTTGCATAAAGAAAGGATCTGTGGCAAAGCTTGAGAGATGTAAGCCACTTCAAATAGCATCTCGAATGAGACATTCTTATCATATGACTGGCGAGAAATGTTACCATAGGGTTCAAGCTCGTTAAAAAATAAACGCTCCACGAGCAGTTTTAGCGCAGAGTTCAAGCTCGTTAAAAAATAAACATAAGTCATGAGCAAATGTTTTCCCCAGCATTTAAGCTCATTAAAAAATGAACCGTTAAATAACCATTGTGAATGCCTTATTGCCAGCTTTTGAGCCTTGTTCCTGTTCTCGCCATCACCTCCACTCTGTTTTTAGCCGATCATTCACCCCCATATGATTGTTTACCCCTTCGAGGAACATCTGCGAAGAGTGATTCTGTTAGCCATCGTTGTGACACTATCCTGATTGGAAAATTCCAAATCTTACCTAGAATTAGCTGCTACCTGAAACCAGCACTCATTCCTCCAAAATGAGTCTTCTTTAAGCTCTTTTCACCTAACTCGTAAAATATGAAAAGATTGCCAAGCGATTTGCCTCTTCGGCTCTTTAAAGTCATCGCAAGTGCTATCCCTCTAGATTTTAATCTTTTTGGACCTGAGGGATTATTGCACAAAACGATCAAGCGCTTGTCTTGTTCGGCTCGTTAAAACTATCGAAAATTCATCCCTTTTGTATTATTTTACGTTTTTTCAGACTTAAGGGATTATATGACGAAAAAGAATCATTGGAGTCTCCTTTCCGTTCCTTTTAGACTCTCTAAAATTGAAAGGGACTGAGTTATCTTTGTCGTTAAACTCATTAAAACCTAATAGTGACAAACTCGTCCAAATGGACGAGAACGAGTTTCACTATCACTAGGCTTGCTAAAATATAGTGACAGCTTCGCCTGAAGGGCAGATTATAGAACAAGCATGTGTTGTCCTCCTCAAGCTTGACAAAAATAAAGAGGTATTGGTCAGCAATGACTGGGGAAAATTGGGAAGAAAACTTGAAGAAACTTTATTGGTAGCAAGTCACTCTTGAACATGACACTTTCCTTCTGCATCCATGCTAGGTTGGGTTGTTCCGTTCATTGGTCATCACCATTGGTCCATCACACCATCCATCTTTGGGGTTAATTCTACCAATCCATTGTTAGTGTCACCGATATGTTCAAGAGAAGTCATTCAGACAATTCACTTGTGTCTCACCCACTGCAATACATTCATGCTTCATTCCTTCATGACCGCCACCTTGAACCCTGTATCACCAGTTTGTTTTCACCTCCAAAATCATCTGCTTCATTCCTTGTCATTGATGTGGGATTCATTAAGGCCCTCCTGCGATGGGTCGCTTCTTGTCGACATTAGCTCATTATCCAAGAAGTTGACTTAGCAACAACCCTTTTAGTACTTTGAAGCTTGCATGCCTCAATGGCAAGTTTCTCACTTTCGGCGATAGGTTTACATCAATGGGGTTCGACTGAGAGATTTTACGTGGTGTTCGACACCAAGTCCTTTTTCACACCACATGAATTGTACTGTAGTACCTTGAGGGTCACTGTCATTATTGGTGATTCCTCTCACGCCTATTAACAACTTACATCATTGGCTGGTAATTAGGCGATGTCTTTCCATGTTCGACTCCAGAACATTTTTCACATGGATCGACTTGTACTCCGAGTGAAGATTGAACGCGTTTTGAAGATCCTCGATATAGCTTCATCCAACCGAGCTGCGATATATTCAGGAATATAAAGACATCAAGTGTACATCATTGCGGAATAGATGATCATCCAAATCAAAGGATGATGTGTCCATACCATCATTTTGTAACATAGATGGTTGTCTGTCCTATGTACATGAAAATGAATTTATAAAGCTGAGCATGGGAATGCCTGCCTCAGCTAGATCATGAATTTTTTTTTGTCAAAATAATGTATTGTATTGTATCTTATTACAGGTCACCTCCCAGCTTGGAAAAACTTCAGATCCTCATAGTAAAGCATTTCACCCAACATTAGAAAGATTAATGACCTCATGCTTTAGGGGGAAACTATTATAGACATTTTTGGGCACTTCAACCCCAATCATAAATGTCCATAAATTGAGGGCTCCTAAGTCCCTAAAAGTGTTGCTTCACTGCCTAGAGGAACAAGGTCAGCTGATTACATCATCTCCCAGAAGTTCTCCACTCAGAACTACTCATAAATGGTCAAAACTAGACCATACTGAAAGCTCAATGCAGAGGGTGCGATGCATATCACCTTCCAAGTGTAAAAGGTATGATGTATAATGAATTGATCCTCTATAGGGTGAGATGGTCGGGAATGGGAAAATGGCAGGGACAAAAATGCGAGGTGGAAGATCATGGAATCTTCCAGAAAGCTTCCCCTCTAACACTTGCCTCTCTATTTTCGACCAGGGATGAGTAAGAGATCATCATTCTCCAAGTGAAAGCAGGAACTATCAGAGAGAGGACACTAATCAAGATCCCAGAAGATGACTCACCTCTCTGTAATCATCTATATATGGATCCCTCATCACAGAGATCCAGAGGCTGGAATTTTGTATCTTATAGAGAAGTGTTGTTGGTTTTCTGGTGTACATTCACAGTGTTGGGTGATCTAATCTTTGCTTGAGGTGAAGAAGGGCTTCTTAGCTGGAGGATGATGTTGGGTCAGAGCACATGGTTGTAATCCTCTTGCTACATTTCATCTTAATAAAATCTATTCTTGTTTTCTTCCATATTCTTGTGTACTTGTTTATATATGCATTTATATGGTTAACACACATCTGATCCTGGGTTATTTATGAATATAGATCTTTGTTTCTTCGATAGTAGTATGTTGCTGTGATTCCAGAAGTTATTTCAAGAGGGAGAGGAAATCAAGCGCAAGACTCAGGTTAGCCTGCTTGGTTCTCCTTTTGTCTATTTTCATAAAACAAAACAATAGTAGACTTTAATCGTTTGTTTCTAAGATAGCCACCCATCTTAGTGGGAATAGCAACATCCGAGTGGACATTATTCCCTGTAACAATTGCCAACACTGAAGGATAACAAGTTTTGGGCTGCGTCGCTGTAGGTTTCCTAAGTAGGTGGTGGTCTGAAAACTCATACTGTTGACTCGGACATTGTTTTGCAT
>APFE031454414.1:0-11762 GCA_000404065.3 Pinus taeda
TATAGGGCGATGGAGTTGATTGTTCCATCTCTCATCAATGATTGCCCAAATGGGCCCATACTTTGCCACTCTATCCTTGTATACCACCTTTGCCTGATCCATAGCCTCATAAATGAAGCCCATAACCAACCTTTCCCCATCCACCAAGCGCAACACCTTAACTAGTGGTTCGGCAAGCTTCACAACCTCTGCTGCCTTTCTCCAAAAAGTTTCTTCATAGATTTTCCTTTTCAATTCTTTGCCTTCCTGTTTGTTAGACCAATTGCTTTGATTCCATTCATCACTAGGAAACATTTTTTGCAAGTTTCTATGTTGGGAAAGCATAGATTGCAATGTCAAAAAATGTGTAGCAAATCTAGTGATGGCAGGCCTAATAATATCCTTGCCCCCAGTGTGTTTCCTCATGAGGCTCAAAATCAATGTATGATTGTAGATAAATTTTGTTATGCTTTTGGCATGATCTACAGTGTTTCTGACCGAATCTAATTTTCCAATATCCTCAAGAATGAGGTCTATGCAATGTGCAGCGCATGGGGTCCAAAAGATGGTCTTGTGTTTTTCCTCTAACAGTTTACCAGCAAGAACATAGTTAGAGGCATTATCTGTGATGATTTGCACAACATTAGCCACCCCCACCTCCTCAACAACCTGATCCAATAACTGAAACAACAAGTGGCCATCTTTTACCTTATCAGATGCATCAACTGATTTTAAGAACATGGTTCCCTGTGGGCAGAATACAAGAAAGATAATGATGGTACGGTTTCTTTGATCAGTCCATCCATCTGACATGATTGTACACCCTATTCTCGCCCATGAGTTCTTGAACTCTTGCAAATACTCATTAATGGATTGAATTTTTTTCTGCAAACGAACCCCCCTTAACTCATGCATAGTAGGGCCTTTGAAACCTTTTCCAGCAGCATGTATGGCATCAAACATAGGCTCATAATATGGTGAACGAGTAGCATTAAAGGGGATATCAACATCATACCACCATCTAGCTATGTAATCACAAGCAATCTCCCTCAATTCTTTCTTCCAATGGTCATCTAAAGTGGGCTGCATTTGAGGTTTAAAAATTTCAGGACCATGTGCATCTAATGGAGAGGAGGCCGAAGTGAAATAACTTTTGGTAGTCACATCACCCTTTTTCATTCTACCCTTTCCCTTATCTTGAATAGAACCAAAAGAGGGAGGAACATATCGGAAAGGATTGGATGCATTGGTTTGAGGGATAGAGGAAGAACCCTCAAAATCATAATGGGGGTTGGCACCCATCATTTTTTGTATCTCCCTCTTCCTCCCAATTTCAGCCTGTAATTCTTTTTGCCTAGCCTTATCTTCTTTAAATTTCTCAATGCTGGCCAACATATTCTGCCTAATCTCCCCAATTTCTGGTGATTCACATCGGGTAATTTGGCCTCTAATCCCTGCCAAGTGTTGCTTCAGCCTATTAATGCCCCCTGGACCCTTCTTAATTTTCCTATGGCAAAATTTGCATTGCATTTGACTATCAACCATTTCAACATATGCCCATGCAGCATCTCTTGCTTTAGGTGCCATTTTTGGAATAGGAAATGAAAGAAAACAATCTGAAAATGAAAAAAAAAAAAACAAAAAAAACAAAAAAACCTTGATTCAATGTTCATTTATTTGACAAAAAACAGTCTCTAACCTTTCTAGATATGCACCTCAAATTTACTAAGCAAAAACAGATTTATAGAGGTGAAAAAAAATACCTCCAAGCACAAACTGCCTCCTCAAGCTTGCTCCAAGAATCACCTCCTCAATGCTGCTCCAAATGGCCGCCCAAGAAGCTCCTCACTCCAGATACAATGCTCCTCTAAGACTCCTCACTGCTGCTCCAAAACAAACTCATAAACTGTTCACTAACTCTCAAAGAAGACTCTCACTCAAATGCACAAGACTGTTGTGAGAGAATGAGAGCTCTTGGGTGAGTTAAATAGCTTTTGGGAGGGGGATATGGACCCCAAAGATGTTTAGGCATTATTACATTGCTGTTTGGATTACAAACCAAGCCTAAAACCCATTTGAAATCCACAAAAAACACATAAAAAAGTTTCTTTTTGCGTCCGAGTTAAATGCCCAGCTACCCGGCCGTTTTTATGCGGACCCGGCCGTTTCGGCCGAGTCAGCAATGACTCGGCCGAGTCATTGAGCGACTCGGCCGAGTCATTGCTGACTCGGCCGACTGAACCGGGTTGAGCACCGTTTCAAGCCAGGCCATGACCCAGACAACTCGGCCAGGTTGGTGCTGACCCGGCCGGTTCTTAAAACATTGGTTTCTACGGCATATTTATGCATAAAGTGAAGTTTGAGTGAATGTTTAGGGCTCATAATTTGGGAATTGCATATATAAATTATTTAACGGCAAAATTTAGCATATTGCATGGTCTATATCAGTGTTGCGAACATCGCAATTTAATCGCGATTTTTTAACCTTGCCGATAAAATCCCCTGATTTTTATGACGTTTTTTTTCGAAAAAATTGTTGAAAAAAATCGCGATTCGATAAGAAAAAATCGTGAGCCTCCGTAACAGCGCGTTTTAAAAGCGAAATCATGGGTTTTATTTGTCATTTTTAGCAGACAGCGGACTTGTTTGACAGTTGATGAGGAGATGAAGGTGACTATTAGGGCAGAGGAGGAGAAAAACGGAAAATTTTAGCATCCCAAGCAAAAGAAATTTGTGTTTGGACCAAATTTATGACCTTATGACTCATGATATGAGATACATTATTATATTTTTTGTTGATATTTTGAGGTTGAGTTAGGACTCTGGAGTCAAGAGTCGAGGCTTACTATTCAAGACATGATTCACTGTTATGTGTGATGTAGCACTAGAAATGATATTACACATCTTATATATTAGTTCTTTTATCATATTTATGTGTAAATGTATTTATTTTATGTTGTAGATGCTTTAGATATTAAAAATTTTGAAAAAAAAAAATGAATATTTTTGTATTTTCCAATTTTTTCCCAATTTTTACCGATTTTTTCATTTTTTCCCCTCACCGATTTAATCTTGATCGTGATTTTCACAACATTGGTCTATATCTCCTAAACAATGCAAATGTTACCCTCTTTCTTGTTTTTTATGCATCCCTAACAACCATAGAAATAATTTCCCTAGTCTAACCCTAGTCTCTATTGAAAGATATTGGTCCTTTGTTGTGGAATATCATTCTAAGCTCTTTTCGTGTGGCTACTATATGACATTGAATGTCTCATCAATGTATGTCTTCCAAGCCCTAAATTATAGCAACCTATTTCTTGGTCTAGCCATTGAATATTTGAACCCTAGCATAGAAAACCTAGGCCATATTAGGCCTTGTCAATGCTCTATCCAACAATAGACCTTTTACTCATCACCTTGAGCCATAGCATTAGAACATCTTTCTAGGTGATTTAGGGAAGCCTCCCTTGTGGTTTAAATCCACTAAGGAGCAAGAGAAAGGTTGTTGAGGTAATGGTGGCAACTCTCTCTCTTATTGCCATAAGATTTAGCCCTGCCTAGTGAGGCTTTGCATCGAGTCTACTAGATTTTGCAGCAACAATACCCATTCTCATAAATCAAACCATTGGCATGTTATTGTCACCATAGAATCAAGGAAGCGGAAAGATCACCTTCCATTTAAGTTCAAATTGTCACATGCTTGAACACTAATAAGTGATGGTCATCAATCATGAGAATAACCATAAGGCTTTGAATCGTTAAAATCCCAATATTTAGTTCTAATGATATTATATCAAGTCATGTCGCTCCTTAAGAGCCACACATAGTCATTTTTCTATGTATTTATCAAGTGTACTTGAGCATATGGGGGCATATATGACATATGGATCAAAATATATCTAACTATACCCTATCAATCTTTTGAAACCTTAATTTATAGAAAAGAGGGTGTGTCCACCTTAAAAGGCTTGATGACACCCTTATTGCTCTCATATAAATCTAAGAGACTAATCAAGCTCTAATTTCTCTTAATTAGACCTCAATCATCACTTCATGGACCTAATTAGGTGTTGACCTTGTGTTTAGTCATGTTATATATTATTAAACTATAAGATGTGTCCTTGTAAAAGGGAAAGGAAATGACCTAAGAAGTACATCATTCTTATAGGCTATAGAACAGTATTCTTACTTTGGTAGAAATCATCAATCATAGATGCATCCAGCATAACATGGGAATACAAGAGGGAATTAGTTAAGAAGGTATGGGTATTCTAAAGCAATTTTGTTTCATTTTGTATCAGAGCGGATATTTTATGTGGCACAATCCACTAAGGCTCAGCTGAAACAAGTAGGTTCAATTAAAAAAAATGAAAAATAAATTTGGTGATGAGTTTGAGTTTAGGAATTGTTGTTCAAGTTTGAGTTTGAGATCCAAAATTCAAGTTCCAATTCAATTTAAGAGTTGAAGAGCTTAACTTACCCAAAATTGAAGAGAAATGCTTTTACGTCACTTGATGATACATTTATATTAGTCATTGAAAGTGTCGCACAAGTATATGAAGAGCATTCTAGATGGGCCTCAGATTTTCCCCACGATATACCATACTGTTAAACTATGGTATGTTCTATGCTTAGAGCAGTTTACTTATTTTTCTTATTATGATCCACAGATCAGCAATCACATGTACATTAAGTAAAGTGCAGATAGAACATTTAAACAATCAACAGAAAACAAACCAAGACAAGAGACACAAGATGTGGCGGCTAGCCAGGGACAAACCCCAATGTGGGGAAACCCTTTGATCAAATCTTCTTTTATCTTCAATAATTCAGCAGAGAGAAATAGCACAAAAATCTAATTTATATCAGCAGCAACAAACCCTAGATCAGCAAAGTCAAACTTGGTCAAACGAGTTGAAATTGACCTCCAATATGCTTGGTCAATTTCTAGTCAACTTGCCCTTGAACAGCCTGAAGAAGCAGCCCTAGAACAGCCCCAAAAGTTCAGTCGATTTGCATATTTTTGAAGTCAACTTGCAGCCCTAAACTAGGGCAGTCAATATTGGTCAAATCAGAGGTCAGATCACCTCAATTTCTGTGCCAAAAATTGCGGCCTGCCAAGGAGGATCAACTACACTAAATCCGCAGTCAAAGAGGAGTCCACGCTGGTCAACGCTGGTCAAAGTTCCTTTTTGCAGCTTCAAACCCTAGAAACCTGCGTCCTTTTTCCACACGTGTGAGAGAGAGAGTCTTTCTGCGCAGGAGAGAGAAAGAGACTCTTTTCTACACAGGAGAGAGAGAGAGAGAGATGATGAGAAGTGAAGCGACAAAATGAGGAGGAGACATCCTGTATTTATATGCAAACGTTGATGATGAATAGATGTGTCTTTTGGGATTTTGAACCTACATAATTTGTTGGCCGACTTTTACAATCTGTCCATAATCAAGCTAAATTCATATCTCCATAAATACTTATCGGAATCGGATGATCTTTAGATCAATCCTACACCTCTCGATGAGAGGAATCTAGGAAGAATATTATCAGCCATGAATAAGGTGACCCACATGGATTTTGGCCCTAGTTGCCAATTTTAACACTCCCTCTCAACTAGGGAGAACTCCATCTACAATTCGTGAGGCTGTCACTACTATTCATCCATCAAATGCATTGCCTTGTATGGCTTCTACTTTGCTCTGCTCTGTTCTACTTTGCTCTGTTATGCTCTGCTCTGTTTTGTTCTATTTTGTTCAGCTCTGCTCGAACTATGAAGAAGAAGTGATCGAGGATGTATCATACCATACTCCACTGCCCCGAAGTCAGTCTCAGAGTGTGTACCATTCTCACTAGTCCCAGACCAGTATCACTGATCCCAGATCAATGGAGGTCATCCTAGCATAGGGAGTACGATAGATACAACGATGTGTCCATCAATAGAACTACTATGGTCCTTATCCTCATTTCCCTGCTCATTGATCAGATGAGAGGTACTTCCCATGAGTCCCAGACTGCATGGGTAGGATGCCTCGACAGGAGAACTAATCATCCTGTCCACAGGAGAACGAATCATCTTGTCTAGTGGATGCCACGGAGAACTAATCATCCTGGCCTACAGGAGAATGAATCATCTTGTTCCATAGTCACCATGGAGAACGAATCATCCTGGCCCATAGGAGAACCAATCATCCTGTTCCATAGTCACCACGGGGTGTCACAGGGGAAGGTTGAACCTTTTACCCTGTACAAAGTGCACCAACAGGGGATGGTGAGTCACCCTGTGGTCATATGTCGCTCCAAGAAGTACCATGTGTCCCCTTGGAGCTCCCAGAGCTCAATACATCATACTTGACCCTCATCAGAGGGTCTCTGAACGACACCAAGTCGTTCTCAGAAAGTCAGGAATTTGATCTTTCCTAGGGGCTTTGTTAGAATGTCGGCGACCTTGTTCATCTGTACCGATATGTTGGAGCATTATTACTCCTCGCTGCACCATATCTCGAATATAGTGGTACCTAATATCGATATGCTTCGAGCAATCATGAAATACGAGATTTTCTGATAAACAGATCCCACTCTAGTTTTCACATAGAATCACGGTGGTATCCAATGTAAATCCAAACAACTCACTGAAAAGCTTTCACAACCAGACTGCCTCACAGGAGGCCATGATAGCAATAAGGTATTCTGCATCGGCAATGCTCAAAGCCACCGACTTCTGCTTCCTGCTCATCCAAGATATCGAGGTAGATCCCAAAGAGAAACAGCACCCGAAGGTGCTCTTTTGGTCCTCCACATTTCCTGCCCAATCAATATCAGTGTACCCAAGTAGTCTCACATTTCCGGCAGTGTATCTTAATCCATGAGTGATTGTACCACAAACATATCTCAACAAATTCTTGGCACCAATCCAATGTGAGTGGTGAGGCTCAACCATATGTTGACTCAAAGTGTTGATTGTAAAGCATATATCCGGACAGGAATTCACCAAGAACATTAATGCTCCGACGAGCTGTAGATACTCGGTAGCATTTCATAAAACAGGTCCAGCAGCACTACCGTTTAACGTCCTAAAGTTAAGCTCCATCGGGTAGTTACGGGCTTGCAGTCCACCATGCTGAATCTTTCCAGTATCTTCACAACATACTTTCCTTGAGATAGGAAAATCTCCCCTGGTGTCTGCCAAACTTCGAGTCCTAGGAAATAGTGTATGAGTCCTAGGTCTTTCATCTCAAATTCGGAAGCCAATTCCCTCTTACATTTGTGAATGAGAGGGTCTGCACCTGTTAGAAAGAGGTCGTCAACATAAAGCACCAGTATGAGTGGCTTGTCATCTATAACCTTAAAGTAAAGGTTAAGGTCGGCTTCACTTCTAGTGAAACCCAGCTTCATCAAATAGCTGTCAATTCTCTCATACCATGCTCGGGGTGCTTGCTTTAGCCCATAGAGGGCCTTTTTCAGCCTACACACATGAGATTCTCGATCATAAATTTCAAATCCTTCGGGTTGCTCCACATAGACCTTCTCTTTGATCGAACCATGTAAGAATGCAGTGTTGACATCCATCTAATGTAGGTTCCATCCTTGTGAAGCAGCAAGGGCTATAATCGAGCGAATGGTGGTATATCGGGCAACAGGTGCAAATATCTCGTCAGAGTCTATACCTTCCTTCTGGGAGAAGCCACGAGCGACAAAACGAGCCTTATATTTTTCAGTACTTCCATCAGCTGCATGCTTTATCTTGTAAAGCCATTTTGAAGTGACAATTGTCTCGTCCTAGGGTCTAGGGACCACATCCCAGACATTGTTCTTCATAATAGACTCATATTCTTCGGTCATAGCATCCTTCCATACTTGATGCATGACGGCATCTGTGAATGATGAAGGCTCATTTTGGATAATCGTGCTCATAATGGTCAAGTATCCCTGATAGCTGTTTGGTTTCTTACTTTCACGAAAGGTTCCTCGACGAGCTGTGTGTCCTTCAGCATCATTAAGTGTCCCCCTAAGCCATGAAGGCCTCTTCTTTAAAGAGGAAGGCTCAGGTAGCGGAGGATCGATAAGATCCAAGGGTTCTTCCACATCGAGCATTGTCTCATCTTCTTTTTCCTTCGGTTCCCTGGTGTCAGCTTCTTGAGAGCTCCTCATAGTAGGAAGATTGTCCACCTTGCTAAGGGCCATATCTTCGTCAAAGTTGACATCATGACTAATCTCGACTTCCCTTTGACCAGCTACATAGATTCTATAGCCCTTTAGTATTTTTCACTATGCCCACAAAGATTCCTTTTCTTTCTAGATGCACCCAATTTATTCCTTTTCTCTTTTGGCACATGAAAATATACAGGGCTTCCAAAAATTCTAAAATGAGATACGTCAGGTTTCTTACCAGTGAACATCTCTTCGGGAGTCTTGGAACCCAATGCTTGATGAGGGCATCAATTTTGCATATATACGGCGGCATTTGCAGCTTCGGCCCATAAAAATTTCGGAAGTCTTTGATCATGGAGCATAGCACGAACAACTTCCACAATGGTACGGTTCTTCCTCTCTACCACACCATTCTGCTCAGGAGTATATGGTGTAGTAGTCTCCCTCTTAATGCCAGCCTCATTACAAAATTTTTGAAACTCATTGGATTCATATTCAATCCCGTTATCAGTCCTTAAAAATCTTGAACTTCTTTTCGATTTGATTCTCGATCAAGGCTTTGAAGTGTCGAAACCAGGAGAACACTTCATCCTTCTTTTTAATGAAGTAAATTCAAGTCGTGCGAGAATAATCATCTGTAAAAGTGAGGTAATATGAATATCCTCCCAAGGAGTTCACAGGCATCATACCAGATATGTCTGAGTGAACATTTGCAATATATCAGAGATCTTGCTTTGGCTTGAGGGAAATGGTCCCATTTTGAGCTTTCCTTCAGCACATCCCGGACATACACCTTCTTGCTCTACCCGGAATTCGGGCATCCCGGTTACCATTTGTCTAACATCGGGTAGAGCTTTATAATGAAGGTGAGCAAACCTCCGATGCCATAGTTCGGACTGAAGGGATGTGTCACAAGACATGACACCTAGCGAACTTCCTCCGACCTGATATAATGAATCAACTCGAAACCCAAGAGTGAAGGCATCTTTAATATTCTTTTTCCATACACGTACCTTGCCATCGCTGAAAGCCACTTTGTAGCCTTTGTCTTCCATAGCCGAAATGGATACCAGGTTCTTTTTAAGATCAGGTACATATAAAACATCTTGTAGGTGGATTGTATTACCCTGATTCAATTTAAGAGAGACATTTCCTACACCTTTCACAGGATATTTCGAATTATCTCCAAGAACAATTTCCAGGTTGGTTTCTTTTTCTATTAGATTATGGAGAGCTTCTTTGTAACCAGTGAAGTGCCTTGAGGCACCACTATCAATAAGCCAATTCCCAACGAGTTCGGAGGAGCAGAGGTAAATAGAGCAGCTAGTAGATAATATTCATCTTGCTTATCGTTAACGGTGTTAGATTCATACCTAGAATTTCTTGCCTTCTTGAATGGTTGTCCTCTTCCTTGATTTCCAGCACTCCTTTTACCTCAGCCATTTGACCTACCATTTCTTTGATTGGCTTGAGAGCAATTTTGATCATCATCCTGGTGTGAGTCCCTTTTATCAAGACACTCCCTTGCATAATGACCTGGTTTATTGCAATGGTAACATCATCCTTTTCTTCCACCCTTTGGTCCAACCTTTCCTTTGGATTTAGCCCCGGAATTGTTTCTTCTTTTAGCATGAGAAGAAAAGGCAGTGGGATGACCTTTAAGTGTGGGCATTTCTTGTTCTTCTATTCTTCCATTCTTGCTTCTTCTTGAATGCATCTTGCCATTAATTCCTCAAATCCAGGAATTACATTATTGTTGAGGAGAGTAGTCCTGAATATATACCATTCAGATGGTAGTCCTCCAAGAGTTGTGAGTGCCATTTCCCTGTTAGGAATTAATTCCCCAATAGATAGGAGATCGTTCTTGATCTCGGTGATCCTTAAGAAATATGCTTGCATATTTTCATCTTTGCCCTTCTTAATTTCCTTCAACTTATTTCTAAGAAACAAGACTTGATTTGCATCATTAACTTTAAAAACTCACCAGTCTATCGTAGATTTCCTTGGAGGTGTTCAGCTCAGAAACATAGGCCACCAAGCGCTTGTCGATAGAGTTCCGGATGATCTTCTTTGCTTTGACTTCTCCCTTGGTCCATTTATTCCTGGCAGCAGCGGATGCATTTGATGGAGGCTCAACAACTCTGCCTCTCACATGGTCCAACACTTTCTTCTTCTAATGTTAGATCGAGAGACATCTTCCATTCGTGGTAGTCAGACTTCTCACGAAGTTTGTCTTCAACAGGGAAGTGTGTTGAGGACCCCATAGTTTGTTTTAGATAGCCTTGCCAACCTTCTCTTCGGTGATTGCTCTTGCTCTTGCTTGGGCTTTGTCTTCACCTCAGCTCTAATACCATGTTAAATTATGGTATGTTCTATGCTTAGAGCAGTTTACTTAGTTTTCTTATTATGATCCACAGATTAGCAATCACATGTACATTAAGTAAAGTGCAAATAGAACATTTAAACAATCAACAGAAAACAAGCCAAGACAAGAGACACAAGATGTGGCGGCTAGCCAGGGACAAACCCCAATGTGCGGAAACCCTTTGATCAAATCTTCTTTTATCTTCAATAATTCAGCAGAGAGAAATAGTACAAAAATCTGATTTATATCAACAGGAGTAAACCCTAGATCAGCAAAGTCAAACTTGGTCAAACGAGTTGAAATTGACACCCAATATGCTTGGTCAATTTCCAGTCAACTTGCCCTTGAACAGCCTAAAGAAGCAGCGCTAGAACAGCCCCAAAAGTTCAATCGATTTGCAGATTTCTGAAGTCAACTTGCAGCCCTAAACTAGGGCAGTCAATATCGGTTAAACCGAAGGTCAAATCACCTCGATTTCTATGCCAAAAATTGCGGCCTGCCAAGGAGGATCAACTACACCAAATCTGCATTCAAAGAGTCCACACTAGTCAACGCTGGTCAAAGTTCCTTTCTGTAGCTTCAAACCCTAGAAATCTGTCTTTTTTCCACACGTGTGAGAAAGAGAGTCTTTCTGCGCAGGAGAGAGAAAGAGACTCTTTTCTGCGCAGGAGAGAGAGAGAGATGATTAGAAGTGAAGTGACCAAATGAGGAGACATCCTGTATTTATATGCAAACGTTGATGATGAATAGATGTGTCTTTTGGGCTTCTGAGCCTACATAAGTTGCTGGCCGACTTTTACAATTTGTCCATAATCAAAATAAATTCATATCTCCATAAATAATTATTGGAATAGGATGGTCTTTAGATCAATCCTACACCTCTCGACAAGAGGAATCTAGGAAAAATATTATCAGCCATGAATAATGTGACCCACATGGAGTTTGGCCCTAGTTGCCAATTTTAACACATACCATGACGAGATGTTAGGTCCCTTTGAAGGGTATTTCAAGTATAAAGCACATATTTTGGAGGTAAAACAAGTAGCAACATACTCAGCATAAATGTGACTATTCCCTTAAATTCTGATGTGAAAGGGAGCATTTATATGGATCACCTACACCTATTTGTAGGTGAGCAGGCTAATATAAGACTACCACCTACAACCCATAGGTGTTGTAGCTGGGAAAGAAATGATATATAACAAACTTTTATAAAGAATTCAAGTTTTTTATGTTATTTTCTAGGTTTCCAGACATGTCCATACCCCCCCC
>APFE031454415.1:0-11109 GCA_000404065.3 Pinus taeda
TGTTACATTTTTGTTTTCACCAAGAGCATTTAATTTGGTTAAGTAATACACTTTTTGCATTTGTTTCAGATGTCGAACCTATTGGAATCATTCATTGGATATGCCAACGGAGCAAGTCGTAGCTCGTGGAATCTGTCTCCTATGGCATGGACCATTTTCAATCCCAGTGGTGAGTTAGTAAGTTTCAGAGGAGTATGTATTTGTCGGTCTACGAACAATATCGCTGAGTACAACACATTAATAGAACTCCTTTCTGATGCCATTGCACATGGTATATGCCGACTTGTTGTCAGGCTAGACTCATGGTTCGTCATTCTACAACTCACCGGCATCTATGTTGTACGGAATCTAGCTATCTATCACATGTTCCTAAGGGTCAAAATTTTGGAAAGACAGTTTGATTTCATCCAATATCAGCATATTTCCAGAAGTTTAAACACGTTAATAGACTCATTGGCAAATTATGTGTTAGATAGACATTTGCGACATCTATAAAAAGAAGCATGACATCAATATATGCAGCAGGATCATGTAACTGAACCAAAATAAAGCTCCGAAAATCAAAAATATATTCCATAACTATTTATAGTTTGTGCATAATGCTCTGTAACCAAGACAAAATTGGTCAAATGACCCAAAAATCAAAATGTTAGGGGGCACCCTAGCCTAATGGTGCTGGTGATAACAAGTCACCGCCTATGCAATCATGCGTAAGAGCCTAGTCCATCGGCTCGGCACTCCAGTAGTATGTCGTTTAAACTGGTGGAACTGGGCCAACATTTGCATGAGCACATGAGTTTTGATTAGTCTTAAGAATATAAGAACATTATAAACAACAATGAACAGAGATATGGTCAGAAGAAAATTACCCATGACATCCCACTACTCTCGAGCCGGCAGCACCAAATCCGGATCACCTCGGAAGTCCATACCAGCATATGGCAACCTGGCGTAGACCATCTCCTGACGGTCAAACCACTCAAAGAAGGTCTCAGAAAAAGAAATCTGGGGCTGGCCAGCATGCAGAGACATGAGATAGACCCATCTCTGCATCTGTGGTTCTGTCGGTGGAGGTAGGCCAAGTGATATATACTGTGGCTGCATCAGTGGGATTCACTCCAAGGTGAAAGAAGTCAAAATAGAACCATAACCAAAGTTTTTTTGATCTACCGCTCTTCACCTTGGTCAACTATTCCTTCATCACAGAAAGTACTGCATCACACCAATTGAACACCTTTGGTTCAAGGCATTCCAAAGCATACTGCATATAAGATCTGTTGGCTATATGGAGAGAAGAACTACGAGCGAGTCTAGCAAAAGTAAACAGGATGGTCTGCAATGGCCGGTCAGTGACATCCCAGATGTTGATCTTGTCATCTGCACTCAGCTGAGATCCCTCTCTGCAATGCCGGTGAATGTACTCCCTTACAGACTCACCCGCATGGGCGGAACCTGATAAAGAGATAGGGGCACCATGCCTCGATAAGCCGGTCAGAAAGTAGATGTCCTCCACTGTCAAGGGGATCGATTTGCCCCTAATCTGGAATACCTGGGTGATAGGATCCCAAGCATTGAGGAAATACTGCAACAAACTAATTTTTTGTCTCATTCTCGAGATACGGAAAAACTTCAGCATGCCACAGTTCCGTAATGCAGCTACTATGCCCAGATCATGTAAAGCAACAACATCCTCTTTTTCAAGCTCATTTTCTCGCCATGTGACAACCATTTTCCTCCGATGAATCTTTGAAAAACAAACAAGGGAAGAATCAAGATCTTCATTTGGTGAAAACATGCAAAAATTTCATGAGGAAACCATGCAAAAATTTTCCTCCCTGCGCCCATCACACCCTAGCAAGTGTTCTAGGAGTGATGCATATTGACTAGTCAGTGGAGACATCAGTATGCATCACACCTTTTGACCAAGGAAGGGTGCGGTGATCTTAGGGCGAGTTCTTCAAACCATAGGGGCTCAGCAAAACAGGGGAATGAGCTCAAAATACAAAATGAAAGGCACGTAATGAAAGAGAACAAATTTAGCTCCTACCTGGTTCGAATGGCATCGAGAATCGTCCACAGAATCTCCCGGAATCCGCTGGTGAAAATCAAGGGGGAAAAGCACCTGCAGAGCTCCAACAAACCAAATTCAAATGAAATGGTAAAATGACAAGTAAAAAGTCACTTTTAATTTACTATGCACGTAACTCAAGTAAAATATTAGTGTTTTGACTCATTTATCATACATATGTTTTCATTTTTAATCAGTTTGATGAAGCAAATGAACAAGTAGTACTGTCTTTGAAAGAACAAAATGTTAAAGGTAAATCAAAAAATCAATGACCATCATTGTGAGCAATGTTGTCGCATAGTTCAAGCTCATTAAAAAGTAAACTCTCCACGAGTAGTTTTAACGCATAGTTCAACCTCGTTAAAAAATAAACATAAGTCATGAGCAAGTGTTTCTCCCCGCATTTAAGCTCATTAAAAAATGAACGGGTAAATAACCATCATGAATTCCTTATCGCTATCTTTTGAGCCTTGGTCGTGTTCTCGCCATCACCTCCACTCTGTCTTTAGCCGATCATTCACCCCCATATGATTTTTTACCCCTTCGAGGAACATCTGCGAAGAGTGATTCTGCTAGTCATCCTTGTAACACTGTCGTGATTGGAAAATTCCAAACATTACCTCGAATCAGCTGCTACCCGAAACTATCACTCGTTCCTCGAAAACGAGTCTTCTTTAAGCTCTTTTCACTTAACTTGTAAAATATGAAAATATTTCCAAGCGATTGGCCTGTCCGGCTCATTAAAAGGCATCAAAAGTTCTATCCCTCCTCTAGATTTTAATCTTTTTCGACTTGATGGATTATTACACAAAATGATCGAGCGCTTGTCTTATTCGGCTCGTTAAAACTATCGAAAATTCATCGTTTTTGTATCATTTTACGTTTTTTCGGACTTAAGGGATTATACAATGAAAAGGAACCTTCAGAGTCTTCTTTCTGTTTCTTTCAGACTCTCTATAATTGAAAGAGACCGAGTTATCTTTGTCGTTAAACTCATTAAAACTAAATATAGACAAACTCATCCAACAAGACGAGAACGCGTTTCACTGTCGCTAGGATCGCTAAAATATAGCGACAGGTTCGCCCAAAGGGCGGATTATAGAACAAGCGTATGTTATCCTCCTCAAGCTTGACAAAAATAATGAGGTATTGGTCAGCAATGACTGGGGAAAATGGGAAGAAAACAAGAAGAAACTTTATTGGTAGCAAGTCGCTCTTGAACATGACACTTTCCTTCTGCATCCATGTTGGGTTGGGTTGCTCCGTTCAGTAGTCTTCACCATTGGTCTGTCACACCATCCATCTCTAGGGTTAATGCTACCAATCCATCGTGAGTGTCGCCGATATGTTCAAGAGAAGTCATTTAGACAATTCACCTGAGTCTCACCCACTAGAATACATTCATGCTTCATTCCTTCATGACCGCCACCCTGAACCCCATATCGTCAGTTTGTTTTCACCTCCAAAATCATTTGCTTCATTCCGCGTCGTTGATTTGAGATTCATTAAGGCCCTCCTGCGACGGGTCACTTCTTGTCAACATCAACTTATTATCCAAGAAGTTTACTTAGGAACAACCCTTTCAGTACTTTGGAGCTTACATGCCTCAATGGAAAGTTTCTCACTTTCGACGACAGGTTTACATCAATGGCCTTCGACCGAGAGATTTTACGTGGTATTCGAAACCAAGTCCTTTTTCACACCACGTAAATTGTAGTGTAGTACCTTGAGGGTCATTGTCATTATTGGTGATTCCTCTCGCGCCTGTTAACAGCTTACATCATTGTCTGGTAATCAAGTGATGTATTTCCATGTTCGACTCCAAAATCTTTTTCACATGGATCGACTTGTACTCTGAGTGAAGATTGGCTGAGTTTGAAGACCCCGGATCTAGCTTCATCCATCCGGGCTATGATATATTCAGGGATATAAAACATCGAGTGTACATCATTTCCGATCAGATGATCATCCAAATCAAAGGATGATGTGTCCATATAATCAGTCTGTCACACAGACGATCATCTGTCCTATGTACATGAAAATGAGTTTATAAAGCTGAGCATGGGAATGCTTGACTCATCTAGATCATGAAAAAATGTTGTCAAATAATGTATTGTATTGTATCTTATTATAGGTTGCCTACCAGTGCGGAAAAACTTCAGATCCTCATAGTAAAGCATTTTACCCGACATAAAAAATGATTAACGACCTCATGCTTTAGGGGGAAACTGTTATAGAAATTTTTGGGCACTTCAAACTCAATCACAAATGTCCATAAACTGAGGGCTTTTAAGTCCCTAAAAGGGTTGCTTCACTGCCTAAAGGAACAAGGTCAACTCATTACATCATCTCCCAGAAGTTCTCCACTGAAAGCGGCTCATAAATGGTCAAAAGTGGACCATACTGAAAGCTCCATGTAGAGGGTGCGATGCATATCACATTCCCAATGTACAGGGTGAGATGCATACTAATTTGCTCCTCTATAGGGTGCGATGGTCGGGAATGGACAAATGGCATGGACCAAAATGCGAGGTGGAAGATCATGGAATCTTCCAGAAGCTTCCCTTTTGACACTTGCCACTCCATTTTCGACCAGGAATGAGTAAGAGATCTTCATTCTCCAAGTGGAAGCAGGAATTATCAGAGAGAAGACACTAATCAAGATCCCAAAATATGACTCACCTTTCTGTAATCATCTATATATGGATCCCTCTTCACAGAGATCTAGAGGCTGGAATTTTGTAACTTATAGAGAAGTGTTGTTGGTATTTTGGGGTACATTCACAGTGTTGGGTGATTTTGGTTTGCTTGAGGTGAAGAAGGGCTTCTTAGTTGGAGGATGATGCTGGGTCAGAGCTACTCATGGTTGTAATCCTCTTGCTACTTTTTATCTGAATAAAGCTATTCTTCTTTCCTTCCAATTCTGGTGTACTTGTTTATATATGCTTGTATATGGTTAATGTACATCTGATCCTACATTATTTATGAATTTAGATCCTTGTTTCTTGCATAGTAGTATGTTGTTGTGATTCTACAAGTCCTTTTGAAGCTGAGCAAACAAAGAGCGAGTGGCAAAACTCTATCAAGAAGGAGATGGAATCGAGCGCAACACTCAGGTTGGCCCTCTTGGTTCTCCTCTCATCTATTTTCATAAAAGGAATCAATAGTAGACTTTGATTGTTTGTTTCTAAGATAGCCACCCATCTTAGTGGGAATAGCAGCATCCATGTGGACACGATCCCCATATAAAAGCATGATATTCATGAAAATACTTCTTCAATTAAAGAGGAAGAAAGTCATGGAACTCCGAACTGTCAATTACAAATTAAATATATGTCTACGTGTCCCTAGTTTTTGTTTATATATATATATAGCATTTGTTCCTAACAGTTTTGATATTTTCACGCCTTAAAAACTTAAATACAATCCTAATCTAAATGTTAATCTAACAATGGAAATTATAATGCTTCTTGATGATTTTCTATTTGGAAAGCAAATCAGAGAGTCGTGATTGAATTGAACTCTTGCTGCTCAGTTCATCCACGCATTGACCCACTATATTGACTGCACGACTAGGAGATTTCCTTGATGATTTGGCTCTGACAAATAGAAGGAGAACCATGGGGAGATGAATTCCTATCTCCCCATGTGCTTCTTTTCTTTTCTAGTGCAGTAGAATATGTTAAACCATGGAGGTAGCTGTAGATTCATGTTAATTTCCTAGCTATTACGATCTTTAACTAAATAATAAGAAACATTACCAAGTATGAAAAATAAGACATATGAGTACTTTACCATGTCAAAATATCTTATTTTTTTGTTTATTTGAGTTGATAGTAGTGATGAAAAGAGGAAAAATGAATGGAAAATGATGTCAAAAACAGAACAATCATGAGACTCTACATTCCCCCATGCTGAGGTCTTTGCATGTACTCATGCAAAACACAAAACTAATGTATCTTGTTTAATTATTGCATTTCTTTTGAAAGTTCTGCAAGTACATCCAACTTCATGTCTTTTCCCATCTTTCCACCCACTTCCATCCATGAATTTTTCATGAGAATATTGTACTTCAGGTTTATGACTTGCCTTTGTAGAGCTCTGTTTTTTTGTTTTGGCTTCTTGTTCTTCTTGTACCAAAGACTTATGTGTAAGAGGAGATTTTCACTCTTAGCCACTTGGATTTCACTCTACGCATTTAGAGTTGGATTCTCCTTTTGAATGTACCTGTTTAGTGTCTCCAACTTGAAAATTTCTTGTTTTAAATCATTTACTACTAAAGTTTCTTATGGTTCACTAAAATAGACTTCTTCTTGATTAGAATTTGATGTTATTGTTGCATCTCTTTTCTCTAGAGACTCAATATAATCATATATTTCCTGGTATACTAGATCAATTTTAGGTGTTTTTCGGCCTGGACTCTGAGGAGGTGTGATGAAAGTGTGTGGAGAAAGCCTTGAATTTTCCTTTGCTTATCGGTCAATATGCTCCATATTTTTTGTAGGTTGTTCTTTTGGTTTTGGATCTAGTCTGGTACTTCTTCTTAAGTTTGTCACATGAGGCTTTTGAATTTTTTCCTTCTTCCTTTATATCTTAGGTTTCTTTGTGTAGGGTGTGCTCTCTATCTTTTGGTTGGATTTCTTTCTTCTAACATCCTTCTTGTTCATATTCCCCAAAATTTATGCAAGAGGAATGTCATCCTCTGACTGCTCCTGTGACTGTTGGTTTCCTTGTTCTGTTGGTATTTCAGTTTTTCTTTTTCTTCATCTCTTAGCCTTGTTGCTCCTTGGATGTTCTTGTTCTACTGGTTCTTCAATTTTTCTTTTTCTCCCTCTCTTTGCCTTATTGTTGCTTGGTTGTTCTTGGTTATCTTCTTTAAAATGGTTCCTCCCCAAAGGATTTCCCAATTATCACCCACATTCTTAAGATGGTATTCAACAAGGATTTTAATGAGACCATGGTGATACATAGTGTTTTCTATAAATTGAATTTTTCTTTGGACATTCCCTAAAGTATTTCTTAGACTATTGAGCAAGAAATAAGGAATATTTATCTCATTATCCTCAATAAAATTCATTAATAGTCAAATATGATAGCAAAACATGCATCTAAACCTCCCTTCACATGTAACAATGTTTTGAATTATTAGAAGAAAATTTCTCCACTTACTTTTTCATGCTATTCTCAAGATGTCTTTCTTGAAAATGGTGGTATCCATGCTAGGATTCTTTAGAAAAACTTCCCATTCTTTGCTTTCAATACCTCTGTTCTTATACCATTTTTCTCCAATTTGAGGCAATCGAGTAGCTTCGACAACAAAATATTATGTGACTGTGAATTTTATGTCCCCTATATTGACTTCCACTCCATCAAAGGCTTTGGCGAAGGAATTGGTGACTTCCTTGTGGAATCCATCAAATTTGACTACAAATTCCATCCACTGTGCTTTTTGCAACAATTCCCGTGTTTGTGGATATCCTTCCAAAAATTTTCTTCGTGTTGGTTTTGTTCTGATTATAACTCCCATGGTTGAGAAGCTTCATCTCAAATATATTTGTTTAATAGGGTATGAGGTGTTATCACTTTGATATTTCTTTTGAAGTTAATGAAGAAAGAAAAATCAAAGGTAAGCACAAAGCACTTTTGGAGATCCTCATGCTCAAAGAGGGATCCCTCTTTATATTTTAACTTTGTTTTAGTTAAGATGATTTTAGGCTAGTTATGGCTTGCACTTGGGTTTTGTTTTGAAATTGGGTGGTGGGATCATTTAATTAGATGAACAAATATTTTATTCTACCATTGGGCTATGGATTCTAATGTCAGACAAACAAGACTAGATTCAGTTCTAAAAACATTGTCTATAGGGCAAGAATAGATGAGTTACTACAGATCTTAAAGGCTAAATGGTGGGATAGTTTCAAGTTCAATCCAGGGAGAAATTAAGGGTTCCCTAGGCTGGACTTTCGAAGGAATGAAATAGGTCAACTAGGATGGAAGAGAAATTAAGGGTTCTCAAATCTAGGTATCAGAGGAAAACATGTAATGACTAATTGTGCTAAACAGAGTGTAATTAAAAAAATTCTAAGTGATATTTCTAGTTAATTCATTCAGCTTTAGAACACATTTAATATTATGAAACACATAAGAAAGGTAACAAAACCACACAAGGAAAGTACTTCACTGCAAATGGCTCATCTCATGCATCCTATAGTGAGATTATTTTATTACTTGCTTCAGTTTGTTGACTTGAAAATGGTACAATCACCCTTAGGTTCAAGATCAAAATAACTCTAGAAATGTAAAATAATCCACATAATACTTCGAATTTTGAAGTATTTATACAAAACAAATTACAAAATATCTGAAACTGCTTTCAGAACTAATCTACGAAAAAAGGAATATCTTCTTACAAGAAGATAGAGACAACTATTGAACTGTTGCTTGTTGTCCTTATTATTAAGGTTCTGCTAGCTTTTCTCTTTGATCTTTTGCCCTTTATGCTGCTTGGCTATTTGGTCTTTATGTTGGATGTTTTGTTTAACTTTAACCTTTAACCTGATACTCTTTCATCTCATACACTTTAATCATGTTGACCTGTCAATATCCTCTTACCTTGTTGTTTCACTTTTTACTGTAGATTTATAATTTATTGTCCTTTTACTATAGTAAATCATTCTATTTTTCCCATCTTCCTTCATCTGGTAATTGGAAATTGATCATTTTTCTGTATATCTCATCTACCTCTATATATTTGGCAAAAGTGGGCTTATTAATAAACAAGTGTTTTACCTCATGTTGGAGGTAAAACAAGTTTTCAAAAGTTTAGTACAAGACTTTGCCTGTTGGCATGCCCTTCATAGATGAAGTGATCACCTGTTCTTTGGCCACTTCCCTTATCTTCTTGTTGTAATCTACCTATGTCATTAACTTTTCATTTATAACTAAGGGATTAGGTAATCCCTTTTCCTTCAAAAGTTCAAATTTAGCCATGAACCTGTCAATGACTAGCTGCATGTTCTGACACTTATGTTCTAAATTCGACATCAAATTCCTCTTTGTGAGAACTCTTATGAATTCCAAAATTGCATCTGTCCTGTCAGGTACCTCAAGCTCTTATAGTTCATATTTATTCTTGGAGTTGAGGAAGTGAATGATTCTTGCCACTTCCTTTGGCATATCTCCAAGTTTTGTTTTAACCTTTTCAATGGCTTTTGTAGCATACTTTATTAAATCTATTTGCTCAATTATGAACTGGATGGATGCCCAAATATCATTGATAGAGTCAATGATATTGCCCCACAGTTGCTCTTTAGCCTTTCCTATTGGTTTAGTCAAGGTAAACTCTTTTTCGAGGTTCTTTATCCTCTCATTCATCCTTGCAACCTTTTGTTGTTCTTCCTTATGTATGATCTGGGAAAGTTTGCAATCTATCTTAAGGCTGTTGACTTCCTCTTTCAATTTGTTCATATCATTGGTCTGAATGGACATTTCTTCCATTGCTTTGACCATCTTGTTTGTTTCTTCACTTGTGGACGCCATTGATGTTGATCCTATTGCTCATGTAGTCTGTGCTGATGTTGATTGTGCAGTGGCCATTAGAGAAGTGGGAGCTAATGCTGCTACCAGAGTAGAAGGTACAACTGTGGTCACTGTTGGAATGATAGTTGCGGGAGCATTATAAATGCTAGCTTGTTTGAGTTGGATTAATTTATCCAACTCCTTCTCCATTTCCTTCGACTGGTCATTCAATTGCAGCACCAAGTCCATCATCTCTTCATGATTGGTCAGGCTTTCTAGGACTTCTTTTTCCTGTGGGTGTTGCAAGTGAGTCAACTTGAGTTATTTCTTGAGGGCTGCTATGTCCTCATTTTTCTTCTTGATCAACTTCTCTATAGCCGTAACATCACTTAGGTCATGGACCATTTTAATAACTAAGTCCTCCAAGGACTTTATCCTATTGTCTTTAGCTTGTGTAGAGGCTCTCTCTAGCTTGAATTGAGTTGTCACATTGTCTAATGAATCCTCTAACTTGTAAGCAACAATGGCCTTTGTTCTGAGGGTGGAGTAGATCATTTATCCAACCTGCTTGTGAAATTTGATCTGATCAATGGGATGAACATCCCTGGCCAAGACCTCAAAATTTGTCTTCTTGTAGTTTGCTGAGGTATTTGGTTGCTATACAATGGGCTGTAAGAAAGAAACCTACATTTTTCATTCTTTTATGTCAAAAGCTAACATCAGTCTAGTCTAGTTTGGCAGTGTGAGATTGCGATATTGGACATATGTCTCTGCCTTTAGTCTCTCATTCCTCATTTTGATTTCTTTGAATCTATCTTTAATGTCTTTTTCCTTGTCAGCTGGCGTGACATAGGAAGAGATCTCCATACTCGGTTATCTATCTACAAACTGTGTGTTGGATGTTGAGGGTTGTTGTGTCTCCTCTCATGTAGTTGGTTCTTTATCTTTCTATCTCATTGCCTCAGTGTCAATTATTTCTTCTAATGCAATGTTATCCTTATGTTAAAAGACATGATTCAATTTGGGCCTTTTGCTTGGTTCCATCAGCTCATAAGTAGTATCCATGGCAAAGCTAGATGCCTCATCCCTGCTCCTATTAGGGTTCTTCACCTCATTTACTGAGGTCTGTATGACTAGAGGAATGTTCATTGGCCCTCCCTGTTCTGGAACTTGCACGAAAGAGTTATGATCAAATTGTCTCTCCAAATCAATAAGTATATTCTCTATGTCCACAATAGTGTTTTCCATGTTAGTCAAGGTGTTCTCCTCGACCGCGCCACCCCCGTGGCCCTCCGCCCCGCGGGCCACCGCCCCACCCGATTGATGGCCGGTCGACTCGGGGAATCGACTGGCCACCATCCGGGTGGGGCCGAGTGTCATGGGGGTGGTGCAGCTAAGGCCAGCACCACCCCCGCGACCCTCTGCCCTTCCCGGTCGGCGACCCGTTGATTCCAGGAATCGAAGGACCGCAGGCCGGGCAGGGAAGAGGGCTGCGGGGGTGGATCGGCCGAGGCCAACGCCAC
>APFE031454421.1:0-15567 GCA_000404065.3 Pinus taeda
ACTCATCTAGAATTCACTCCACACACACCATCACTCATTTGTTTATAAATACATCACTTCATCGTAGGAAGATAAACTAATCACAACAACACCCCCAAACGACAAAAAGCTTTAAGAGGTTGCTTAAGTACATATAGTACACCTTCACTTCATCAGCTTACGAGCCCCGGGTTGACAATTAATGATATCAATTTAGGAATACTAAATTGACCAAACACTACTATCGAAGAATGAAGATCTATATTCATAAATAACACAAGACCAGATATGTGTTAACCATACAAATACATATATAATCAGACATACAAGAATATGGAGGAAAACTTGAATAGCTTTATTAATATCAAGAAAAGCAAGAGGATTACAACCAATAGTTCTGACCCAACATTATTGGTGGGCTCCAGTATTGCAGAAATAATGTTGTAACTCTTGGGACTCCCTTCTTTACTTTTATCAACCCGGTTGTTCGTAACAGACTTGGAAGTGACGATGCTGTATGCACAAGTACTAGCTCTTGTCGCAGTTGTCACTTGGTCATATGGCACAAGTCCGCTAGGAGCTTAAGCCAACTTCTATGAGCTCTTAGAAGAAGATTTGTAATTGATGGATGAAAGCTAACTCGAAGAAAGCTAATCTATTTGCGAAAAGGGATTGAAAATCTAGAGAAAAGCGCAAACCCTAGCAAACCCTAATTCTACCAGCTAGTCCTACTGATGCAAGGATGAGCATACAAACTACTGAAAGAGATGCCATTACTTCTATGAAGGTAAAAGACATGTGCTTAGACTACCTCTGTCCTAAGAAAAAATCTTTTTGTAATTTTGATTAAGTTGTCAATTTTATCATGCATACGCTTTTAATGTTCTTGACTCTGCAGGGGTGCATCAAGGAGGAGGAATGCTTGGAAAAGGTTGGGAAGGTTCAGAGAGGATCTAAGGAGTCCCCAACACCCTTCTAGAGATTTTCACAAAGTTTGGCTATCAAGAAACCTCATTCGTGGGCTTCTACAGGAAGTCTGCAGGGATTCTATAGGATGTTCAGAGATTTCTACAGGATGTTCAGAAATTTTTACAGGATGTTTAAAAAGTGGATTTTAGAGGATGGCTGAGTGAGGGAAGATGCATGGATGGATAAGGAGGTAGGATAGGGGCCTAGAGTAACCCAGAAACTGGGGAGTGGAGTGGTGAGAAGGTGTAGAAGGCTGAATTGGCTTGAAGAAGGCTAAGGCAATGATTGAGCAAGTAGGTAGGGTTACGTGGAAAAAGGACAGATGGGAGGAAAGGAACCTAGCTAGGAGATGGAACAGGTGGCTCAAATGACATTTAGGTGGATGAAAGAGTGGTGGAGATGCCCTGCACGGTGTACATTCAACCGAATCAACAAAGTCTTGCAAATGATCAACGTCCTAGCTAATCTAGTCTAACTATCAATAACATGAATGAAAAATAGCTTTGTTGGAAAGAAAACCATGTACATCAACTGTGAAAAGAAACATTCCAGAGATATAAACCCCTAACTAATTTCTGCAAAGGCAAACAGTACACTAAGGATTGCATGGTCAAACAAACTAGTGTTTTTATTGGGGCAGCACTGTTTCTTCTATTCCAGCCCCTGATCCAATAAGGATGAGGTGAAACTAAGAGTGTGGCTATCCCTTTTCTTTGGAGCTTTTTCTGTTATTATCTTACCAAAACACCTGAAGCAATTCTATTCATAAACAATGATCTATCCAAGCAACATAACTAAATCTGCCTAACAAAAATATGTTTCAAATGCATAAAGGGAAATAATGATGCATAAAGGAAAAGTAACGGTACAGAAAGGAAGCCCTAGGCTCTCAGGTTGGGCCCAACCCTGCGAGCTATGGCTCCTATAGAAAACTCAGAGTTGATGTAAAATTGGACTGCTTCTCATTATCAAAAAATAGTCATAAGAGTTATGCCAAAAATGGCTACAAAAGAACAAAGTAAAGCTAATAGCACTGTGGTGCAAAATATGCAATGGTTTCAAAAAGTCCCTTACAAAGGTTAAGACTCAACATTTATACATCACGAGGGCCCTAGCTGGCCTCCTCAATCTGTGGAACTTGGCTGTCCAAACTGTGAGTTAGACAGTCCCTTCCAAAATCTGCTTGGCTGCCTTCTAGATTTGGTTTTGGTGGTCTTTGGAGCTCGGAGTTGGGGGTGAAGATCCCAAGGAAGGGTTATTTAATGCCATAGACAACCCCCCTATGAATCCTCACCTCAGGCTTGGCTATATTTTAGCCCATAATTGCTCGGTTTTGCTCCAACATGTGTCAAAAAACTTGAAATGAGCACGTGTTAGCCACATAGGAAGAGTGACTACCCTTATTCGTACAAATGACATAAACATACTGAAAATAATTCATAAGCTATGGAAAATGAAGGATTGAACAAGGACCGAACAAGGATAATTAGGCCAAATGAGCCCAACAAGTTACCAATTTTGGGGCTCATCATCACCCCCTGCTAAAAGGGTTGCTCATCCTCTGAGCAACTAGTCCAGCTCCTCATCTTTCATTGCTTTAATCGCCACCCTCACATCCCAGGCTTTGAAGTAGTTTCCTCCGCACTGTCATGGAATCCGGCCTTCCTTTCCTCCTCTTCCCACTACTTATGCTCTTCCTCTTCTATGCCTCCTTCTAACAATCCCAAAAGCAAGGGTGGACTTAGCTTGAGGCCTATCCAATTGGCCTGGAGGTTCTGCATAGACTTCTTGTAGAGAGGCACTCATGCCAAGGCCTCCCTCATTCGAGTTGGAGTGTGATATTCTCAGATTTTGAGGCTATGGGACAATTTGTTCCACCTATGGGTGCAAGCATGAACACAATTGTCCCCTAATAATCGCTCCATATCCTCGAAGTGTGCTATGGCCTAGGCCTTGCAATCCATGTACTCTAATAAAGCCTAAGAATTGGATGCTGGGTGCTAGTGAGCGGGTGTCAATGCTGTGGGGTCCCTTGGCTCTGCTCTAATCAGTAGTGGTTCATGTAGTTCCCGGTCCATGACATTCCTGACCTCAACCCCTCTCTTTTCTTCGTGGTTTAACCATGAGGTCATTGCCATCAGCTGCATGTCCCCTACTGCTATGTTGGGGTACGACGAGGTGATGTTTGGAAGGGCCAAATTATGGAGGTAAAACTCTGAAAGCTTAGCCTTATCTTCCGATGAACTGGTGTTACATAAATCCATGAATTGCTGTGGGTTTTGGATGTGGGAGATACCCCTCTGTGCCAATGTGTTGATTTGGAACAATAGCCACTGATCCCTTAGGTACAGGCCATAGGATTTGGCCGGCTACCTACATTGCAGAGCTTCCATTGCCCAACTGGCCATGCAGGCTAGTTGTGCCTCCTTTTCTTTCATTTGCTGTTTTAGGGATTGTATCTCTATACCTGCCTGCAATTCCCTTTCCTGTAGCTGTCGGTTAAGTTCCTCAAGATCATATTGCATCCCTTCTCTTTCTTGAGGTTCTTTTGAGGGGTCCTTGGCTGTTGTGTCCTCTCCTTTTCTCTGTCCCTGTAGCTGTAGCTGTTGTCTAAGCAGCTCATTCTCTTCTCTTAACTTGGCTTGTTGGGAGATTTCCACATGCCTTACTCTTGCCAACTCCCTTTGTGTTTCCTTGAGCCTTTCCTCTAGAGGCCCTATTTCTGCTACCCCCTTGGATTTAGCGATCCTCATCCAAGTGTGGGTTCGTACTCTTTCTTCCTCTAGTGCTAGAAACAGTGGCACTGTGAACTTTTGAGGAATAATTTTGCCGACCTCCAAAAAGTTATAATAAGAGACCAAGCTGGGCTGGGGGCTTGGTTCCATGATGACATCGGTCTTCTCCTCCTCCTGTGGTGACTTGGCTGCTCTTTCCTCCATCTGCTCAGTTTATTTCAGCCTAGCCAAAGTTTCCTGTAGAATAGCCTCAGCATCCTGTAGAGAGGCTTCTGAGCTCAATTTCTCCATTCTTTCTCTCCATGAGGATGTTTTCGGGCTCCCCCGCTCATAAGTAATGCATGCCTTGGAGGGGGACCTATCCTTTGGTGTGGTAGGGGTATCCACAATTGTGATTGGCTCTTTTGATGGAGGTTGGGGTCTGCCAGTCTTAATCCTCACACTCTTTCTTGCTTTAAAATATAGAGGAGTCTCCCTCTTTCATTTCTCTTTTGGCTTGGGATAGGTACTTAGGGTGGCCAGCACAGCTGCTGCCTCCCTAGCTATAATTTCGTTCGACTTCTCCTTCTATTGTCCTTCTTTCGGACTTCCTGTAGAAAGTCCTGTAGAGGTTGTTTTCTGGCTTCCTGTAGAAGTTGTTTTTAAACTTCCTGTAGAAATAGTCTGTTGTTTTCTTGTAGAAGCCGAGGGAACTGTTTTAGCCTGCTTGGTTGAGGGGAATTTTTCCTTTAACTTGGATGAGGTTGCCTTAGGGGTGCCCTTACTGACTTGGACTTTCTCAGTCCTTTCTACCCTACTCTGTAGTCTTTTCTCCCTAGGTGTTGGTGCAATTTTACCATCCCCTGTTTTGGCAGCTTGCCCCTTTTCTTGTGTTCCTTTATGTTCTTTCTTCAGTGTTTTGCCCGGGGTTTCTTGTTCTTTAACCTTCTTCTCTGCCTGAGTATGCTTCTTCTCCTCGCTGCTAGAGGAAGTGAGATCCTCAACCAAAACTCGGATGTCATCACCCTTCGACATATTCTGAAAGATCTCCCAGGAGAGAGGGACAGTGAAAGTGTGGAGTGCATCTTCCACGAGGAGTTTGATAAGCCCATGATGGGCTAGCTGGTCTGGTGTCCCCTCTCTCAGTTTGGTGGCCCACTCAGTCATGGACTACAGGAGGAAGTAAGGAATGCTCAATTTTTGCTCTGAGGGTAGGTCCATTTGGTGCCTGAGTTCTGTGAGCAACCGAAAATGATAGCCATACACGATGCTAAATCGCCCCACACGTAATATAATTCATAATTTGGAGGCTGACTTCACTCCAGAATGGTTGTAGGCTAGTTCTTCGAACTCCATTCTTGTCCTCTGAGAATTGTTCCTCTGGCAAGAAGAACGCTTTTTTAGCTTTCTGACCCAACTTCCTCTCCTCCTTATCCCAGGGTACCCCCATTGGTAGATCAGTTACTCTGATGATGAGCTATGGGGTGAGTCTGAGGGTCAATCCTCTGAAGTTGACAACGACCAATGTCTTTGACTTCGACTTCAGGGACCTGAGGAATTCTTCTGCAATTTCATCATCGTGACCTTGAAGCTTGTCATAGAATGACATCCAGTGTGCACGGGAAAACAAGTCCACCACCTCAGGGGTTTCCAATAATTTCTTGGAGTCCGAAGGTTCTTTCCTAATGAACCCTCCCGGCATGGTAAAAACTCTTGTTTGTTCATGCTTTCAGCAGACAGGGAGTTCTGGGTGTATTTCCTTCTCAGAGCAAAAAAATATATATCTTTGTGTCGATTACCCTGTGCTGAACTTGCATTCTCGTATACAAAAGGAGGACTTCGGGATTTTCCTACATGGAGCACAGAGCTATGTCTCCATTATACACACAGTCATATAAAATTTACAATTTTTACCAGTGCCTTGACAGTGTCTCAATTTCTACAGGAGGGATTCTAATTCAATCGTGGAGGAAATCTCGCATGCAAACCACGAAGACAATTTTAGGCAGCGATAAGAAAAAGGCTTTCGACTTCACAAACATACTTGCATTCACATTTCCCTACCCCCCTCAATACGTTGAATTCACCACCTTTGGAATTATTTGCATTGGAAAGTTATGTTCATGCCTACCTCACTGAAAATTGCCGCCCTCGATGTGAACAGTCGGCGCTCCTTCGTATGTTGGGTTTCCTATAGCGCAGCTTCCTTTAGAAATAGTTCCCGGCTTCTGGAGGATGTTACGGTGGTGTAGGACTAGTCTGAGCGGTAGCAGGACATTTAAACAGACCAAGAACTCGGGCTAACAACTTGCAGAGGAGGAGGATGCGTACTCGGCTGCAAAATGGTTGTGAGCATAAATGATTGCACTGCATCATAAGTTATTCAATTGGCCAATTTTGAAATGCTGCAGAATTCATGGCATGGGGGTGAGCTATCCCTGCCGATCCGTTGGCCGACGTCATGGCTATCATTCCCCAGCGTGTCCCTGACCACCGAATTCTTCCCTCTGCATTCACCGCCACCATTCCTGTCATACCGTCGCTTGTCCCCGACTAGACACTTCCCACGTGTCAATTACCTGACTTTTCAACATAACCAAGCCCATTCGGATCCTACAAGGCCGCCTGACTGGCTATCATGGCCAGTTGAATGGCAACCAGACTTGTTCAATCCGTCCATTCTCACAGTCATGCACATTTAGAGTATAGCTTATGTAATTTGACTAAATAAGGTTAGGCACTTACCTGTGCGGCCATGGACGTGGTTTTTTCAGGTTTCGGGATGAGGAATGATGGATCTGCTTGCTGCTGTGTCGTGCACAGGTACTGGAGCTCCTCTTCATTGGCTGTTGCTGGCTACGAGACTTTGAGACCCGTTTCCTTGGTGGGGAATGCTGCATGCACCAGTTTCGAGAGCTGCTGGTGTCTTCATGGTATGTGCTCCAGCTGGATCAGCTGCCACAGGATTCCTGTAGGACATCCTGTAGCTGTTTCTCCTTCTGGGGTGCATGGATTCATGTTCACATGTGAAGGGTCTTGAGGTCGCCTTGACAGGTGAAGTGTACGAACTTCAGAATGCCTTATTTTTTATTTGAAAAAAACAAATTTTTATCTGAAAAAACAGGGTTTTGGTATGCATGTGCAGGTCTATTCGACCAGATGGGAGCAGTGGTGGTGAAAGGAGGTGAAACAAGTGGAGGATGGAAGAAAAGAGTGGTTTCATGCCTCCTCAACAGGCTTCAAGCTTCAAATCCCTCTCCATAATCGATTCTAGCCCGCCCAAAAGCTCTACAGGATGTTTCCTGTACAAATAGAGAACTTCTTGTAGAAAGTCCTGTAGCTTCCTGTAGAAAGATGAACCATGACTAGATTGTGTCCAAACCTTGGAAAAAATGAGTGTTCATAGAGGAAATGTATGTGAGGCCGCTTGGTAGCTTGGTAGGGACCCTTGTCCTTGAGTTGAGAGGCCTCCTTTTTGCACTGTGTTCCTGCAACCTGCAACACTTTCCACAGTTTGTTTTTCCTCTTTTTCTTCCTTCTTCTTCTTCCTTTTTTTTTTTTTAAGATATAGCAGGAGCGCCTCAATGAGGTTTTCACCCTTACTATCTGCCTTGGGCGCCTCAGAGAGGTTTTCACCCAAGGATCTTTTTATTCCCATTTTTTCAGAGAGACAACAGGGGCGCCTCAATGAGGTTTTCACCCCTACCATCTGCCTTGGGCGCCTAAAAAAGGTTTTCACCCAAGGATATTTTTTTATCACATTTTTTTTTATATTTTGTATTTTGATACATAATGATGCTCAGGGTGTTCCCAAAACAGAGGCAGAACCCTTCTCTATGACTAGCACTGATTTTTCCACAGTTTTGATGAACTCTTGCCTCGAAAGATGTTTCTTGTAGATCTTTAGTCGATGCCCATTGACGAGCATGGGGATGGATTGTTCATCAATAGTCTAGATAAGGACAGAACCATTGTCATTACACTTTTCCACTGCATATGGTCCTAGCCATCTTGTGCTCAGCTTCCCTTTGAAATCCTTATGTTTGGAATCATACAACAGCGCCCAATCTCTCGACTGGAATTGTTTGTCATTGAGGTGTCAGTCACGCCATACCTTCCTCTGAAGTTGAATCACTTCTGAGTGGAGGAGGGCCTGCATTCGATGTTCATCTAACCCATTCAGTTGCATCAACCTTTCTTGTTGAGCATGGCTGAGATCTAGGTCCAGCTGAGCTGCAATCCTCAATGTGTTTTATTCAAACTTGATTGACAGCAAAGCTCTCTTCCCATAGACCAGCTCATAGGGTGTGAAACTAGTTGTGGTCTTCCAAGTGGTGTTGTAGGCCCAAGCGGCCTCAACCAGGAAATGTGCCCAATCATTTCTACTGTTGCTCACCAACTTAGTCAAAATCCCTTCTAATGCTCTATTGGTGACTTCCACTTGCCCATTTGCTTGAGGATGATATGGGGTGGAAGTCCTATGTTTGATCTTGTGATGAGCAAGCAAGTCTTCAATCAAGTTGGAGGTGAACTAGCTTCCTTGATCGCTGACTAACTCTCTTGGGTAGCCAAATTTGTAGAAAATGTTTTCTCTTAAAAACTAAGCCACCTTTTCTTTTGTTGCTACTTTGATTGCCTTGGTTTCTGCCCACTTTGTCAGATAGTCTGTGCACACAATGATGTAAGACTTTTTCCTTAAAGGAGGGTTGATAGGACCCACAAAATCCATACCCCACTTCTCAAATGGCTCGAGAGTCACTTGAGGTTGGAGAGGCATTTCATCCCTTGGATTCGGTTTCCCCATCCTTTGGCATCAGTCACATTGGCTGATATATCTTCTGACATATTGATGAAGAGTGGGCCAATAGTAGACTGCTTGTAGAATTTTGAAGGCAGTCCTCTTGGCTGCAAAATTTCCTCCACAAGGCCCATCGTGACAGGTTAGGAGGATGTCAAAGACTTCCTCCTCCCTTACACAATGCTTTAAGATCTAGTCAGGGCCAACTTTGAACAGGTTGCCCCCAATCCAAGTGAATGAGGCACTCTTCCTCACGATTATGCTCTTTTCCTTTGAGGATAGATGCGGAGGGAACTGTACTGAGACCAGATAGTTTGCTATATCAGCAAACCAGGGGGAGATTACTGAGATAGCAAACACATGCTCATTTGGCATCTGGTCATCTACTGTTCCTTCTTCACCTGCAGGCAAATCCAATCTAGAAAAGAAGTCAGCAACAACATTTTCTTTACCTGGTTTGTCAACAATAGTCAAATCAAACTGTTGCAAAAAAAGTAACCATCTAATAATACGAGCATTCACATCTGGATTATTCATTAAATATCTAATTTCAGCATGGTCAGTATGTACAAATGTTTAATACCCAGTGATGTAGTGTCAGAACTTGTTCAGGGAATGGACCACCGCTAGGAACTCTTTCTCAGTTACCGTATAATTCATTTCTACCTTGGATAAGTTTTTGCTGACAAAGTATATATACAGAAGTTTTTCTTCAACTTGTCCTAAGGCTTCCCCTATGACTTTGTTCGAGGCATCAGTGTGGATGTGGAAAGGTAGGGCCCAGTTTGGGCCTCTCAAAATTGGAGCGGACACCAGCTTATCCTTCAATTCGTTCAGAGCCCTCTGGCATTCGTCAGACCATTTAAACTCAACATATTTTGCTAAGAGGCCAAAAAATGGTGAGGCTAGCTTACTAAATTCTTTAATGAATCTTCTGTAATATCTCGCTAAGCCTAGGAAACTACAAACATCTCTCACCTTCTGAGGAGGTGGAACCTTTTTGATGATAGCAATTTTACTGGTATCCACCTGTAATCCCTGGCGAGAAATGGTATGACCTAACACGGTCCCTTCAGTCATAATGAATTCACATTTTTTAGGGCTAAGGGACAGGTTCATCTCAATGCACTTGCTCAAAACGTTTCCCAAGTTGGACAAGGCTTCCTGGAAGCTAGACCCGTAAGGAGTAAAGTCATCCATATAGATTTCCACCAAATCATGGACCAACTCGGAAAAGATGCTTAATATAGCTCTCTGGAAAGTAGAAGGAGCATTACATATCCCAAAGGGAAGGATGCAGTAAGGTACCCCATGGACAAGTGAAGGTGGTCTTATCTTGGTCCTCCGAGCTGATTTGGATCTGATTATACCTGCTGAACCCATCTAGGAAAGAGAAAAACCTCTACCTTGCCAGACCATCCAACACTTGATCTATGAAAGGTAAAGGGAAGTGGTCTTTCTTTTTGGCTTTGTTCATTTCTCTGTAGTCCACACAGATTCTCCATTTCCCATTTTTCTTGGGTACCAACACCACAGGGGAAACCCATTTGCTATTCGAGATGGGGTAGATGAATCCTACATCCAACAATTTTTGCACTTCTTCTTTAACAATGTCCTTGAGGGTTGGATTCATTCTCCTCTGAGGTTGCCTGACTGGTTTACAATCCTCCTTAATGTAGATATGATGGGTACAGACCGAGGGATGGATTCCCTTCATTTCCTTGTAGCTCCAGGCAAAAGCCTCCAAATGGTGGGTCAAGAGGCTACATAGCTCCTTTTCCTGAGAGTGAGAGAGAGAGGAGCTTATCTTCAAAGTCCTCTCAGGGCCAGACTCCACATTCTTATCTCTGGGAGTGGTCAGATCAGTCGCACATCTGTCCACTAAAGCATTGGCCTGGGTATCTTCCACCAACTCTTCCAAGGATAGTACACCAGGGGGAGGATTTTGGATTAAGTTCTCAATCAAATCATCCTCGGTTGGAGGACCTCCCCTGGTGGCCTCTACTGTGCATAATGGTGCAAAGTAGACCTCATCTTCTTCTCCTTCTTCCAACCAGAGGGGTAATTCATGTTATAGCAGAGGTTGGGCAGGAGGGTATAGGACCAGCTGTTTGGACATAGGCCCATTTTTTATGGTCATGCTTCTGGCTCGACAGCTAATGTAAGCATTTGCAGTAGCTAGCCAAGGAATTCCTAAAATGAGGGGATATCCCATGAGTTTTGCCTTTGGCTAAAGGACCAAAAAGCCTGCAGGGTATTCCCAAGATTCAATAGAGACCAAGACATCTTCCACAATCCCTTCGGGAGTGATGGTGGAGTGGTCTGCCAATTGCAGCACTGTCGAGGTCTTCCTTAGGGAACTCTGAAGGTTGAGATTAAGCATGGTGTCCCTAGTCATCACATTAATGGCGGCCCCTAGATCAATCAAAGTGTGGGGTATAATGGTGCCATTGATGTGGACATCAACTACAGGACTCCCAGGGTCCAAATACTTTGGACAGATTACTTGCCCCAACATGAGATCATACAGTTGTCCTATGACATTGATGGTTGAGGCATCTTTCTTTCACTTGCCTGGGTGCCTGAAACACTTCTCCTTAATCAATTTGTTGTATATCGGTACATCTTTTATGGCCTGGAGAAGTGGTCTTTTCACACAGAACTGCTTGAGTTCCCCCAGAAGCTCATCCTCTTCTGGGTTGGGTTGTGTGGTTACTGTGAGTCGCTCAGGAAAGGGTGGAATGGCTTGGGGTTCACTTTCCTGTTTCTCTTCCTCCTCCTCTAGGGGAGGAGGTTGGCAACTTGGAAAGGACTTCCCAGATCGCAGGTTGATCTCCTGGATCTCCACAAGCATAGGTAGGGCATGTTGTTTCCCCAGTATATACCTGCTGGGCCTGTCTGTTGTTGGGGTTCGGGTTCGGTTGAGTAGGCATCTGGGTTTTCCTTAGAGGAGCAGGAGGTAATGGTTGTGGTTGAGCCGGTGGTGGAGGCAGAATGGCGGGAGGAGTGTTGTATTGCGGCCTCCACCCCAATTGAGGTGCATTCCACTGAGGTTGTGGCTAGGCATGAGAGTGAAACGAGTGAGAATGAGGTTGAGTGTGGTATGGAGATGGATAAGACCACAGAGGAGGTGAGGACCAGGAAGGATGAGCAGGAGGGCCCCAAGAAGGTATATGAGAAGATTGGTTGGGGTTGTAATAAGTTTGGGATGGCCCTTGCATCCCCTGCTGATAAGGTTTGGGTCCATGTGGCCTCCTTTGGTTGAGGAAGTAGAGAGGTTCAGTAGCCACCTCAGTCCCTAGGTACATGGATTTAAATCCCGACAAGGTAGGGCATTGGTTAGTGGGGTGGTCTTCCTTACAAACGAAACATACCTCTACTGAGTGCAATGGGCACTCATTGTTGGGATGCTTCCTCGTGCATCTAGGACAAAAAATGGCCAAAGCCCTCTCAGCTTTTTTTGCTGAATTCGGAAGGTATCAAGTTGCATGGCAATAGTCTGTCTCATTTCTCTCTTGAGGTCTTCCATTTGGTTAGCAAACTCATGCTTGGAGAAAGAGGTACTAGCTAAAAGATGATTCCCCCTACCTCTCTTCTGGGCCGCCCTAGAATGGTTTCTAAACATGGTCTTTATGTCCTCATAAGGTAGTTGGTAGATGTCTCCTCCAGCCAGCATGTTAAGGGTGTCCAGAAGGTCTTCAGGGACTCCTCCGAGCAAAACCAGCTTCAGAGATTCCCGGTCAAGTGTGCACCTGGCTCGTTTATAACTAAGTTGGAACCTTTCCTCGTAGTCTTCTAAAGATTCATCGCTTCCCATGGTCATCTAAAATATTTCTCCTTTAGTTTCCTTGGATCTATAGTAGTCTCGGTACTTGGTATTGAAAGCTTCCTGCATCTGAGCCCAAGTGGTGATACTGTTTCCAGGTAACCCCATGAACCAGCGTAATGCCGCGTCCTTGAGGGTAGAGGGAAAGAGTTTCAGCTTTTGCTCATCCTCAGCATAGTCATAAGTTTGACAAAGGACACCAAACTCAAATAGGAAGGTATCAGGGTCTTCAGTAGTCAGTCCATGGAAGTGAGGTAGAGCAGAGGGACTTATGTTTTTCATTTTCATGTCTCCATTGGTCTCTCGGATGGGAAAGGCACCTTCTATTCTCCCGTCTTCTCTTCTACCGTTTTGGTTTTCAGCCATGGCTTCAGATGGAGTGTTCCCTAACTCTTCTTCTGTTATAGGATCTTCGTATATCTCAGGAGGTTCACCTATAGGTTCTTCTAGCTCACTGTCACCAGAGAAGAGATAAGGTTGACTCAGTGATGTGGTGGGGGTGTTGGGTAAGAATTTTCCGGTTTTATCTCTGTTCCTACGAGGCATGAAATGGAAAGACTTTTTTTGATTGATTTTGTTTTTTTTCTCTGCTGGTACCTGCAAAACTAAAATAGATTGAACTACAACTAACTATCGTACTGAAATGAAAATGCGGAATTGAAATGAAAGCAGGAAAGGACTAATCTATTCTGCTCAAATGAAATTGCAGGAATGAAATGCTAGTCTACGCTTGTAGAATTGAAATTGCGGAATTGAAATGCTAATCTACACTTGCAGAATTGAAATTGCAAAATTGAAATGCTAATCTATGAAAGCAGGAAATGTCTATTCTACTTTTGCGGAAATGAAATTGCAGAATGGAAATGAAATAAACTACGCAGCAGAAGGTTGTAAGAGAAAATAGAAGAAAAGCAACAATCACCAATACTCTGACACTTCCCCGGCAACGACACTAAAAAGATGGTGGGCTCCAGTATTGCAGCAATAATGCTGCAACTACTGGGACTCCCTTCTTCACTTTTATCAACCTGGTCGTTTGTAACAAACTTGGAAGCGACGGTGCTGTATGCACAAGTACTAGCTCTTGCTGCAGCTGTCACTTGGTCAGCTGGCACAAGTCCGCTAAGGGCTTAATCCAACTTCTATGAGCTCTTAGAAGAAGCTTTTTAATTGATGAATGAAAGCTAACTCAAAGGAAGCTAATCTATTTGCGAAAACAGATTGAGAAACTGAAGGAAAGCGCAAACCCTAGCAAACCCTAATTCTACCAGCTAGTCCTACTGATGCAAAGATGAGAATGAAAACTACTGAAAGAGATGCCATTACCTTTATGAAGGTGAAATACATGTATTTAGACTACCTTTGGCCTAAGAGAACATCTTTTTGTATTTCTGATTAAGTTGTCAATTTTATCATGTGTATGCTCTCACTGTGCTTTACTGTGCAAGGGTGGATCAAGGAGGAGAAATGCTTGGAAAAGGTTGGGAAGGTTTAGAGAGGGTCTAAGGAGTCCCTAACACCCTTCCATAGAGTTTCAAAAAGTTTGGCTATCAAGAAACCTCATTTGTGAGCTTCTACAGGAAGTCTGCAGGGGTTCTACAGGATGTTCAGGAATTTCTACAAGATGTTCAGAAATTTCTACAGGATGTTTGAAAATGGGTTTTTAGAGGATGGGTGAGTGAGGGAAGATGCATGAATGGATCTAGAGGTAGGATAGGGGTCTAACGTGGCCTAGGGACTGGTGGATGGAGTGGTGAGAAGGTGTAGAAGGCTGACTTGGCTTGAAGAAGGTTAAGGCAATGATTGAGCAAGAATGTAGGGTTACGTGGAAAAAAGGACAGATGGGAGATGAGGAACTTAGCTAGGAGATGGAACAGGTGGCTTAGATGATGCTTTGAGTGGTTGAAAGAGTGGTCGAGATGCCCTGCACGGTGTACTTCAACCGAATCAACAGAGTCTTGCAAATGATCAAAATCCGAGCTAATCTAGTCTACCTATCAAAAGAATGAATGAACAATAGCTGTATTGGAAAGAAAACCATGTACATCAACTATGCAGAGAAACATTTCAGAGCTCTAAACCCATAACTAACTTTTGTAAAGGAAAATAGTACACTACGGATTGCATGGTCAAGCAAACTAGTGTTTTTGTTGGGGCAGCACAGTTTCTTCAATTCCAGCCCCTAATCCAATAAGGATGAGGTGAAACCGAGAGTGTGGTTGTCTCTTTTCTTTGAAGCTTTTTCTATTATTATCCTACCAAAACACCTGAAGCAATGCTATTCATAACCAATGATCTCTCCAAGCAACATAACTAAATCTGCCTAACAGAAATACGTTCAAAAGCATAAAGGGAAACAATGATGCATAAAGGAAAAGTAACAGTACAAAAAGGAGGCCCTAGACTAGTTGGGCCCAACCCTGAGAGCTATGGCTCCTATGGAAAATTCAGATTTGATATAAAATCAAACTTCTTCTCATTATCAAAAAATAATCATAAGAGTGATGCCAAAAGTGGCTACAAAAGAACAAAGTAAAACTAGCAGCACTGAGGTGCAAAATATGCAATGGTTTCAAAAGTCCCTTACGAAGGCTAAGGCCTCAACATTTATACATCATGAGGGACCTAGCTGGCCTCCTCAATCTGTGGAACTCGGCTGTCCAAACTGTGAGTTAGACAGTCCCTTCTAAATCCTGCTTGGCTGCCTTCTAGATTCGGTTTTGGTGGTCTTTGGAGCTCGGAGTTGGGGGTGAAGATCCCGAGGAAGGGTTATTTAATGCCATAGACAAACCCCCTATGAATCCTCACCTCAGGCTTGGCTGTCTTATAGCCCATGATTGCTCGATTTTTCTCCAATATGTGTCAAAAACCTAAAATAAGCAGGTGTTAGCCACCTAGGAAAAGTGACTTCCCTTATTCGTACAAATGACATAAACATACTGAAAATAATGCATAAACTATGGAAAATGAAGGATTTGAACAAGGACTGAACAAGGATAATTAGGCCAAATGAGCCCAACAAGTTACCAATTTTGGGGCTCATCATCACCCCCTTGCTAAAAGGGTTTCTCATCCTCTGAGTAACTAGTCCAGCTCCTCGTCTTTCATTGCTTTAATTGCCACTCTCACATCCCAAGCTTCTGAAGTAGTGTCCTCCACACTGTCATGGAATCCGGCCTTTCTCTCCACCTCTTCCCACTGCTTATGCTCCTCCTCTTCTGTGCCTCCCTCTAACAATCCCAAAAGCAAGGGTGGACTTAGCTTGAGGCCTATCCAATTGG
>APFE031454421.1:15587-28540 GCA_000404065.3 Pinus taeda
ACGAAGGTTGAGGCCTCAACATTTATACATCACAAGGGCCCTAGCTGGCCTCCTCAATCTGTGGAACTCGGCTGTCCAAACTGTGAGTTAGACAGTCCCTTCTAAAATCTGCTTGGCTGCCTTCTAGATTCGGTTTTGGTGGTCTTTGGAGCTTGGATTTGGGGGTGAAGATCCCGAGGAAGGGTTATTTAATGCCATAGACAACCCTCCTATGAATCCTCACCTCAGGCTTGGCTGTCTTTTAGCCCATGATTGCTCGGTTTTGCTCCAACATGTGTCAAAAAACCTGAAATAAGCACGTGTTAGCCACGTAGGAAGAATGCCTACCCTTATTCGTACAAATGACATAAACATACTGAAAATAATGCATAAGCTATGGAAAATGAAGGATTTGAACAAGGACTGAACATGGATAATTAGGCCAAATGAGGCCAACAAGTTACCAATTTTGGGCCTCATCAGGGATGGTGGAAGAAGTTTGGACATATCAATAGAAAAAAATATATATACCAATAATCTTATTGATATTAAACAGAGAGAGTTATACGAGATAGGGAAGAACCACCATGGTACAGATAATCAATCAGTTTGATTTATAGTGGAAATGAGGACAATGAAGTGATATAGATAATTGTGTCCTTTTTTCGATCATCACAAAGTAATCCTGTTAAAGCTGATAATATTCAAAATATTTTCCTGATCTAGTAGACTCCATAATTTTTGTCCTTAAATATGTATTGTACTTTTGCGCTATAAGGAGGATCATAAAGAGTGGACTGGGATGGTGTAGGGATGATCATGCAAGGGGAAGAAAGGGTGTTCTCAAAAATACTCACAAGGTTTTGTTCCCTGAAGGGAACAGTAAAAGAAAACCCACAAAAAATGTGTTGTTCCTTATAGGGAACAACAGTTGTTCCCTATAGTGAACAACAAAGGAAAACATGCAAAAAAAGTGTTGTTCCTTATAGGGAACAATAGTTGTTCCCTATAGGGAACAATAGTTGTTCCCTATAGGGAACAACAAAGAAAACACATGCAAAAAGGTATAGGGAACAACAAAGAAAACGCACGCAAAAAGTTGTTCTTCCATGTAGGGAACAATAAGGGGAATACACACGAAAATTGATGTTCCCTAGAGGGAACAACAGTTGTTCCCTGTAGGAAACAACAATTGTTCCCTGTAGGGAACAATAAAGGAAAATGCAAGCAAAAAGTGTTGTTCCCTATAGGGAACAGCAGTTGTTCCTTGTAAGGAACAACAAAGCAAAATACACATGAAAATTGTTGTTCCTTAGATGGAACATTAGTTGTTCTGTGTAGGGAACATCAAAGAAAAATGCACGCAAAAAGTTTTGTTCCCTATAGGGAACAACAACAGTTCCCTGTAGGGAAAAACAAAGAAAAATACACACAAAAATTGTTGTTCCCTAGAGGGAACAATAGTTGTTCTCTGTAGGGAACAACAGTAGTTCGCTGTAGGGAAAAACAAAGAAAAATACACACGAAAATTGTTGTTCCCTAGAGGGAACAGCAGCTGTTCCCTGTAGGGAACAACAAAAGAAAATACTCACGAAAAAAGTGTTGTTCCCTATGTGGAACAACAGTTGTTCCCTGTAGGGAATAGAAAAGGAAAAAGATTAAAAAAAAATCATCTCTACTGTTCTAATAAAATAAAATAAAATCGAAAAGAAATTTTATGTACATGTTTCAAAAAAATAAATTCTTCACTGGATTGGTGCTGTCGAAGAGTTGCCCTCTTTAGTGAGAATTTGTATCATGGAATCTTCACGTATTTGTTGGCAAAATGATTCCCTTGTAAGCGGTTTGTGGTAGAGGCATACTTGATGCCCATTCACTTTAAAAGAGTAGCCAGACCCATCAATGGTGGCTAATATAAGGGTTTTTGTATCGTGCACCTCTTTATCTCGTAGCAACCTAACCATCTAGTCTGGAGTTTGCCCAGGAAATCCTGGAACCTAGAATCATACAAAAGTGCCCAGTCACCTGCATGGAATATCTTTTTCTTGATGAGGGCATCATGCCATTTTTCTCTTTGTTGCTAAATCAATGCAGTATGCTAAAGAGTTGATAGTTGGATTTCATCCAATTCATTGATTTGATGTAGGATGTTAACCTGTGCTTCATTCAAATCCAACCCTACTTCTTGGGATATCCTCAATGTCTCAATTTCAAATTCTATGGGGAAGATAGGTTCTTTGCCAAACACTAGCTGATATGCAGAGTATCCTGTGGTATTCCTCCAAGTCATGCAATATGCCCATAGGGCTTCTAGCAATTGGGTGGCCCAGTCATGTCTATGCGAGGCGACTATCTTTGTTGGCATGGCCTCCATTACTTTATTGGTACTTTCTACCTGGTCATTTGCCTGTGGGTGGTATGGAGATGTTATTCTGTGCAAAATGTGATGATTTTTTAGTGTAGCGGCAATCTTATGACCTACAAATTGTGTCCCTCCATTCGTAATTATTTCTCTGGGCAAGCCATACTACACAAAAATTTGGAAAATAAAATGGATTACTGTGTCCTCTGTTTCCCTTGGTAATGCTTCTACCTCCACCCATTTAGTCACATACTCCGTTGCAACTAGTATATATGTATTTTGATTAGATAATGGGTTTATTAGGCCAATGAAATCTAACGCCCAGTGTTCAAAAGGCTCAATGACTAATTGTGGATGCAAGGGCATCACGTCAGACTGGCTAGGGCAGCCCATTCTTTGGCAGCGATCGCATGCCTGGACAAATTTCTTGGCATCCTTAAAAATGGTGGGCCAATAATAGCCCATCTGTAAGATTTTATGTCTAGTCCTGTGGTCTGCAAAGTTTCCACCATAGGGTCCATCGTGGCAATATTTTTGGATATCGTAGATTTTGTCTTCCCTGACACACCTTCAGATATGCATATCGGCTCCCGTGTGAAAGAGGTATCCTCCGATCCAGGAGAATCGAGTGTTGCGTTGCACTATTAATTTTCTTGCTCTGGGCATCAGGTGCTTGGGTAATTTTCCCACTTCTAGGTAATTCATGACATCTGCGTACCACGGTGTTTTCACAGTTACAACAAATAGGTGCTCATTGGGAAACTGGTCTTCTATTGCCACTGCGTTGTTTGTTTTTGGCACATGTGAGAGGAAGTCTACCACCAAATTTTCCTTTCCTGGTCAATCCTTGATTGTTATATCAAATTCCTGCAAAAGGATTAACCATCGTGTCACTCTTCCATTCGTAATAGGTTTATTAGCTAAATATTTGATAGCAGAGTGATCAGTATACAAAACCACAGGGTATCCTGTTATATAGTGTCTGAATTTGTTAATAGCATAGATTACAACTAGAAACTCTTTCTTAGTCACGGTGTAGTTCAACTAAGCAGGAGTTAATTTTTTGCTGATGTAGTATATCACATAAGGTTTCTTATCTTTCTCTTGCCCGAGAACTGCTCCAATGGCCTTATCGGATGCATCAGATGAAATCTAGAATGGTAAATCCTAGTTCGGGCCCTGTAATACTTGGGTTGTTGATACTACCCATTTTAATTTTTCAAAGGAAATGTCACATTCGTCAGTCCATATAAAATCGATATTTCTTGTCAAAGCATATAATGGTACAACAATTTGAGAGAAGTTCTTTATAAATCTTCGATAATATCCAAAAAATCCAAAAAAACTATGTACCTCAGTTTGAGTGTAGGGGGTAGGTATTAAGAGGATTATCTGAATTTTTTCTGGATCTACCTAAATTCCAGCTGCTAAGATGAAATGACCCAGGATCAAGCCTTTGGTCATCATCATGTGGCATTTCTCATGGCTTAAGAAGAGCCTAGTAGCAATGCATCTTTCTAGGACTTTCTCCAGTGTCTGTAATGCCAACTCGAAGTCATCTCCATAGGGTGTAAAATCGTCCATGTACACCTCAAGTCCCTCGTGTATTAAGTCTGCAAAGATGTTGAGTATGGCTTTCTGGAATGTGGTAGGTGCATTGCATAGTCCGAAAGGTAATACCCTATAAGCAAACATCCCCCAGGGGCAGGTGAAGGTAGTCTTATCTTGGTCTTTAGGGGAAATTTGGATTTGGTTGTAGCCATTGAAGCTGTTTAGGAAAGAGAAGAATTTTTTACCTGCCAATGTGTCTAGAACCTAGTCGATGAACAGGAGGGAAAAATGATATTTTTGTGTTGCTTTATTAAGCTCTCTATAATCAACACATATACGCCAATTCCCATTCTTCTTAAGAACCACAACTAATGGAGAAACCCATTTGCTATCAAATATAGGATAGATGAAATTGACATCTAACAGTTTCTGTAGTTCGTCTTTAACAACATCCTTTAGGTGAGGATTCAATCTTCGTTGAGGTTGTTGAATGGGTCTTGCATCTTTCTCAATATAGATGTGGTGCATACATAGTTGGGGGTCAATCCCTTTCATATCCAGGTAATCCCAAGAAAAAGCCTCTTTATATTTTCTAAGGAGTTGGATAAGCCTTTGCTGCTGGTCATTAGTCAGGTTTTTGTTAATGTTTAGGACTTTCCCTGGCTCAATTTCAATGGGTTTGCTGTTTTAAACAATTGTTGTTGGTATTGCTTGTTCATTGATATCTTTTAAGGAATCTTCTTCAATTTCGTTATCCAGGGCTGCTTCAATCATGTGACATTTTAGATTAGATACAGTGGCTGGGTGGTAAATCTAACTGCTAATAATGTCATCTTCTATTTGATTCTTAAATTCGAGAGCATCTGCTATAGTTAGTGGTGATCAAATATTTTCAGTTAAATATGTTACAAGTTGTTTCCTAGTTTTTATTATAGTTATGCTTGGCTGAGTTGGAGGATATGAAGCTAGGTTCTTCACATTACTTCCTCTTTCTATAGTCATACTTCCTATTCGATAGGATATATAAGCATTTATGGTCGCTAGCCAAGGTCTTCCTAATATTAGAGGATGTCCATCTAGTTGGTTTCTAGGATTAATAATCAGGAAATATGTTGGGTATTCCCAAGAATATACAAATACTAATACATCCTAGAATGCCCCTTCTCATTTGACAATTGATCGGTCAGCAAGTTCCAGCAAGATCGTAATTGGATCTAAGGCTGTGATGCCAAGTCTTTGACAAGTTGTTGTTGTGATAATATTAATGGTTTCCCCTAGATCGACCAATACATTGGGAAGGAACATCCATTTATTTGTACTGTGACTACAACGTTTCACAAGTCCTCATATTTCACCGGTGTTTCTCTGCCTGATAATAAATCAGACAAAGTTTAGACTATGTGGATAGTTGGTTTTGCTTTTATTTTCCTCATAGTCTTTTTGATACACAATTCCTTAATGGTTTTTGCATAGATTGGAATGTCCTGAATAGCCTAGAGGGGGGATATTTTTACACAAAGATTTTTTAATTCTCCTAGGAGATTGAAATCAAGATATTCAATTGGGTGAGGTATAATCAATCTTTCTGGGAATGGTGGAGAATAGGTAATAGTTTCTTCATGGCTTTTTGATTTAACTATATTCTCCATTTGAGGTGTTTGTTCTACATTTGGTGGTTCTTATATTTATATATTTTTATCCTCCTATGACTCAATTATTCATCCAGACCTTAATTTGATTTCATTACACTCTCTCAACTCAGTTTCCAAATCCAGCCCTTCAATAATTTGTACCGATTGGACTGGTCTATTGTTGGGATTCGGGTTGGGCTGGGCTGGGAGCTGTGGTCGTAGATTGGGTTGAGGATTCTGGTGCAACGTGTAAGGTGTTGGTAGCGTAGGTTGAGGCAGGGGGATTGTTCCTGTTGGCTAGTTTGTAGGACTTTGCCAGCTTGACTGCCAGTTTTGGTTTTGTGAAGTGGAGGGGGGGCATTGAGATGTATATGGATTGTTCTGCCCGAATGGTCAAAAGTAAGAGGAATTTGGCCAACTATTGTTTTGATTTGGTTGATTGGACCAAGGTGGCATAGAAAATTCTTGTGATGACCAATTAGGAAAAGGTCGCTAGTTCTTCCATGTAGCTCCTGTGTATTGCTGACAATTATATTATGAGGGATGAAATAATAAAGATGGGTTAGTAGGCATACCTGTTTGTCATGCTTACCATTGGCGACATTGATTTAATAGGTAGACTAGTTCCATTTCTTCCTCTGCCTCTTTGAAGACCGCTTTTAATCCTCGGAGCGATGGGAAATTTTATGTGGCATGTTCTTTAGTGCATATGGCACAAGTTTATACCATATCCAGTGGACATTCTTTATGACTATGTTTCTTCCTGCATCGAGGGCAAAAAATAACCAACTTCTGTTCTGCTTTGACATACTTCTGCTTGGCTTGCATGATGTCTAATTGTGTTGTCAAGGTTCCTAGGATATCTGTTTTGAAATCTTCTAGCAGGTTGCTGATTTTTGTATGAGTGATACTTTCACCAGATATTTTTCTCTCCCTGTTGATCATATCGCATTCTGCTGGCTTCAGTCTTGTACTACCCCTCGAGCATCTGATACACAAATTAATAATGTTATCATAGTCTTCTTGATAGATATCACCTTTACCCATAATATTTAATGTCTCTATCCACTCGTCCTTCATTCCCTTAATCAGCATGGTTTTTAGCACATTATCAGGTAGAGGCAAATTCGCAGAGGGAGACCTTTGGAGGTTATATTGGAAATGCTCCACATACTCTTCCAAAGTTTCACTAGGTCTTGCTACCATTTAGAATATCTCATCTTTTAGTTCTCTAGATCTGCAATAATCATGATATTTTTTAAGGAAAGAAGTTCTCATTTGATCCCAATCATTTATGGTGACCCTACCCAATCCCATAAACCAACGCAGGGCTGCTCCCTTTAAAGTGGAGGGAAACACCTTCAGTTTCTGGGGATCAATGCTGTAATCATAACCCCAACATAGGACATCAAATTCAAATAGGAATGCATCTAGCTCTTCTTAAGTGAGTCCATGAAAGGTGGGAATATTTTGTAGAGGGATAGCTTTCATGGGGGCATTGACAGTAGTGTTAACAATAGGATATTGTAATGTAGAGGTCTGGGGTGCTTGTGGATTATTGGCCATTTGGTCAAAGATATGCCAGTACCCTTTCGGGATTTCTAGAGCTAGAGAGTTATCCCTGGGTTTTATAGAAGAGGTAGGAATGATCCTAACAACACTCCCTTTATCTGTGACACTAGGTGTCCTTTGCTTAATTACTACCTGAGGGGATCTTGGTTCCTCTGTTTCCCCTATTTCTCCTCTTCCTTCACGAATGTTGCAAGAAATCCCTTCTTGTGAGGGAACTGGTCGTGAATTTTCAATGTCTTGAAAACTCTACTCAGTCCCTTCAGTTTTACTGTGAACCTTAGCGTAGGCTACATATGGTGAGCCTGTGGCCCGAAGGGAGATAGTAGGCTATCTGGAAGCAATGGTTTAGTGACCTACTGATGGCTGAGATTCAACTTTTATTAAGAAATCATCGATAAAAGTTGATCATCCAAGGGTCACCGGTCCCTTATATTTTTCACGTTTGGGATGTGGAATTGTATTATTATTTGGTCTTTTCTTCTTAATCATTCATGAAAAAATTCAAATGTTTATTTCTACCTTAAGTTCCTAGAAATTCTACTGGAAATTAGGTGGGGGAGCAGGAATTTTACTTGCTCCACACGTAGGTTCTTACCTTCCATTTTAATACCCAGTTCTCTCTCAACAGACAAACATCAAACACCTACTCCACTTTTTTGTAATTGTGCTAAAAAGTGAGCGGAAGAGAAAGCACTTTACTTGCTCATTACGTAGGTTCTTACCTTCCATTTTGAATACCCAATTCTTTCCCAACAACAATTTTCAAATATACATCACTCTTTGTAAATCAGCAAAAATCTCCCTGGAAATGGTGCCAAAATGTTGGTTGATAAAAGGTGTCTTTTAAAACTCCTAATTACCCCACATTAATCATCAACCCGGGCAAGTCATTTTATTCCAAGAGTGTACACAATATGTGCATGATATAAATCCAGAGAGTAATGTTTCTTACAATGAAGTATAGATCTTTGATACAAGAGTAAACGAATGCATCTAATAAACTAAAATTGCAATTATTAAAGGGAATATGACATCTAAGCATCAAACTCAATCCTCTACTGAAATTGTAATCAATTCTCACACAAGTAATTAACAATAGCATCAACCAAGAGTACAGTAGAAATAACATATCTCTTCTTAGCTAATTCAATCTAAGTCATACTAAATCTCTACTAAGCAATCCAACTAGAAATGATATCAATATAAGAGTTCAATAGCAATAACCAAGCTCTTACAGCTGATTAAATCAATATGAATCATTATCTAAATAATTTAATTTGGAATAAGCGTAAATCGAATCAAATAATAGCGTTGTAAAACATGTAAAGAAAATGTACTACTCAAACACAAGAAAGCGGTAAATAGCAAATAAGATAAACTCACAAAAGACAGGAAAATTATCAAACCAATCACACTTACGAGAAGCAATCCAATCCACTAGAGGTCGTGCTCTTATCCACCAGCGAACACTTCTACGTTACTTTAGAGAATACGAGTGAAAAACAACTCAATTATATCTTAATCATCGAATTTAAGTAGCATTACAATATGGTCACATTCTCCAACAGTACGAGTTTGTAAATTAAAATTACAATTTTAAATAACAGAGATTCTTCTGTTGGAATGTGTTATATTCTTTCCACAACTAGCCCATGTAGTTAACCGGGGGATTATAGGCGGGGCAGAGCCCCCCTTCGTTGCACCGATTGTGTAGCGGCAGGGGGGGTTCACAAGGGGTTTGAGGCGTACCCTTGGTTTTGTGTGTGATTTTTGCACATGGTTTTGGACATGATGGTTTTTGGTCCATGGTATTGGATGCTTTGACATGTATAAATATGTATTATAACATTGAAAGGAACATAATGAAAAATCAAGCTGGTAGTCCGGGTTTTCGGATCCAGAGGAAAATCTCTGTGTATATGTGTTTTATGTGTTATGCTCTCACATTGTTTATTTTCTATGTTTTAGAATTTGTATGCAGGTAATTTATGTACGGGGATAAAAACTACATTTGGTATCAGAGCCAAGTTCTGGCTTCAAGGGGACGCCTTTCCTGCTAAGGGGTTTCGCTTGGGCTTGTGGTAGACCCTATTCAATGGGAGATCTAAGACATCGATTCTGGTGGTGAAAGAAGATGGCAAGTAGTGGAAAGATAGAGATCAAGAAATTCAATGGTCAGAGTTTTGAGTTGTGGAAACTCAAGATGGAGGATTTGTTGGTGGATAAAGATCAGTGGATCACGGTAGATCTGAGTACTAAACTAACAGGAGTGTCCGATGAATAATGGAAGAAATTGGATCGGAAGGCAAAGAGCACAATATGATCGTGTGTCTAAGATTTAGTATTGTTGAATGTATTAGGGGAAGCTATGGCAAAGGCTCTATGGGACAAGTTAGGGACTTTGTACCAATCTAAGTCTCTGGTAATAAACTGTTCCTACAGAAAAAGTTGTATAACATGAGGATGAAAGATGGAGACACAGTGATAGAGCATCTGAACGCATTTAATATTGTGGTAAGTCAGTTAGCATATGTTGATATTAAAATTTTAGATGAAGACAAGTGCATCAATTTTTTGTGTTCTCTACAAGATTCGTGGGATAGTCTCGTTACTGCAATAGGTAGCAATGCAACTGCCTTGCAGTTTGATGAAATAGTCTCATCCTTGTTGATGGAGGATATTAAACGGAAAAATATGGAGAGCCAAAATGGCGATGCCTTGTCTGTACGAGGACGGTCCCAGAACAGAAACAAAAATAAGTCATCGAGTGGGAGATCTAAATCTAGAGGGATATCTAAATCTCCAAGAAAACTTGTAAAGGTGGTGTGCTGGAAATGTGGAAAGGAAGGGAACTACAAAAGGGATTGTAAAGCTAAAGTTCTTGATAAAGGAAACGAATCTGATGATACTCCTTCTACAGAGGCTAAAAATGCCTCAGATGAAGGTGGGGATGTGTACTTGGCTTCTTCAAGTACACATGTAGATCATGAGGCATGGTTGATTGACTCAGGTGCATCCTTTCACTTCACTCCCCATAGAGAGTGGTTCTGCGAGTATGAGAAATATGATGGTGGTGACGTCTTCTTAGGGGATGATAGGAAGGCTAGAATTGTTGGTCGTGGAAAAGTAAAGTTGAAGTTGCAAGGTGGAAGGGTTAGAACACTTTCGGGTGTTTTTCATATTCTTGCATTGGCTAGAAATCTGATTTCTGTAAGCAAGATGGATGATGCAGGTGTAAAAATAGTGTTCGAGAAGGATACCTGCAAGATGGTTCGGGGAGAATTGGTATTGATGCGGGGAGTTTGGATTGGAACTTTGTACAAGCTGCAAGGTAGCACTGTTGTTGATGGGAGCAACAACTCTGTGGTTCCTCAAAGTGGAGCAAAAAATCTAGTGGTCTTTGGAGAGAAGACCATGCTGTGGCATCAAAGGCTTGGACAAATTGGAGAGAAGGGCCTTTGAATACTTCATGGTAAAGGTATGGTAGAATGTATGAATAATAGCTCTTTGGATTTTGATTTCTGTGAAAATTGTGTATATGGGAAGCATAATCGGGTGAGTTTCCCCTCTGGTGGTAAGAGGGCAAAACATATATTAGAACTTGTGCACAATGATGTGTTTGGACATGTGAAGGTTCCATCACTGGGTAAGTCTGTGTACTATGTATCATTTATAGATGACTGCTCAAGGAATACATGGATATATTTCCTTAAGAAGAAATTTGAAGTCTTTGACAGGTTTAAAGAATTTAAGGCTTTGGTGGAAAACCAGATAGAGAAGAAGATAAATGTGTCGAGGACAGATAATGGTGGAGAGTTTTGCAGAAAGGAATTTGAATAATTCTATAAGAAGTGTGATATAGCACGACATAGGACTACTCCAAACACACCTGAGCAAAATGGAGTTGCAGAAAGAATGAACAAGACGTTGATGGAAAGGGAAAGAAGCATGCTCAATGGTGCCGAGTTAGGACAGGAATTGTGGGCAGAGGTAGTGGAGACATCATGTTACCTGGTCAACAGATCACCTTCATCAGCATTGGAGGATAAGACTCCACAAGAGCTATGGACTGGTAAGAAACCCTCTCTTTCACATTTGAGGGTATTTGGATGTAATGCATATGTACATATTCTAAAGGAGAAACAAACAAAGTTGGATAGTAAATCTGAAAAGTGCATCTTTATTGGGTATAAGGATGGTTTAAAGGGTTATAAGCTTTGGAACCCAGTAACAAGGAAGGTTGTGTAAAGCCGCGATGTGGTGTTCAAAGAGGTAAAAGATGTTATTAAACATGAAGTCCAAGCAAAGGAACCTAAGAAGATAGAGTTTGAGCTTAAGGAGGAACAATCATACTCTATAACAGAGGAGGAATCAGAAGATGAAGAGCCTCAAACCCTAGGTGTGAGAAGATCAATTCGAGAAAGAAGGCAGCCAGAAAGGTATAGTCAATTTGCCTTCTGTTCAAATTTTGCTTTATCTATTACTGACGATGATCCTAGAATTGTGAGGGAAGCAGTAGATTAAGAGGATGGAAAACTCTGGAAAGAGGCCATTGTTGATGAAATGGCATCTTTGCACAAAAACGAGGCTTGGTATCTAGTGGAGTTGCCGGCTGGAAGGAAACCCATTGGCAGAAAATGGGTGTTCAAGAAGAAGACAAATGCAGAAGGAAAGGTGGAGAAATACAAAGCTCGGCTGGTAGGAAAAGGTTATTCCCAGGTGTCGGGAATAGATTTTGGTGATATTTCTTCTCCTGTTGCCAAGGTAGCTTCTATTAGATTACTTTTATCTGTTGCTGCTTCTTTTTATTTTGAGGTAGAACAGATGGATGTGAAGACACCATTTCTTCATGGGGATTTGGAAGAGGAAATCTACATGAAGCAACTTGAAGGCTTTGCGGTGAAGGGTAAGAAAGAACTGGTATCCAAGTTAAAGAAGTCTCTGTATGGGTTAAAGCAGTCACCAAGGATGTGGTATCAGAAATTTGATACATTTATACCAGGACTTGGCTTCACCAGACACAAAGGAGATCATTGTGTGTATTTTAAATTAATTGGTGACTGTGTTATTTATCTGGTCTTGTATGTGGATGATATGTTGCTAGTTGGAAATGACAAATAAATTATCCAGGATTTGAAGACCCAATTGTCCTCCAAATTCGACATGAAAGATCTTGGTGCTGCACACTATATTTTGGGCATGGAAATTAAAAGAGATCGAGCAAAGAGGAAGCTCTGGTTAAACTAGAGGAAGTATGTCGAGACAATACTGTAGAGGTTTAATATGCAGGACAGTAAACCGATGAAGGTTCCTATTCCTGTAGGTGTGAGGTTATTTTTTAAACAATGTCCCAAGACAAAAGAAGAGGAAGAGCACATGTCCCATGTTCCATATGCAAGTGTAGTTGGTAGCCTAATGTATGCAATGGTCTGTACTAGACTAGACATTGCACATGGAGTGGGAATATTCAGCAGGTTTATGTCAAAACCAAGAAATGAGCATTGGACAACAATGAAGCGGGTTTTCAGGTATTTGTGTGGCACTAGTGATTATGGTCTGTGCTACCAAGGAAGACCAAGATTGGACAGAGTGTTGGATATTTGTGGCTTTGTTGATGGAGACTGGGCTGGAGATCTGGATCAGAGAAGATCTACAAGGGGGTATGTGTTTAACCTATTTGGAGGTGCAATCAGTTGGATGAGTAAGAAACAATCTATAGTAGCACTATCAACTACAGAGGCAGAATACATGGTAGCCACTCATGCAAGAAAGGAAGGAGTTTGGTTGTAGAGATTGTGTTCAAGTATGGGGTTAGTACAGGAAGCTATAAGGATAGACTATGACAGCCAAAGTGCAAT
>APFE031454428.1:0-15839 GCA_000404065.3 Pinus taeda
TGTCTAAATCTTAAGTTGTTAAGTCCCTCTATCCTCTTCTCAGGATGAATTCCCTTTATTAATGGCTCAATGCCATTGGTCTCATTTCTATGTGAAATGACCAATTTCAGGTGTTAAGTCTAAAGCTCCCAAGACCCAATGCTTTTCCATGCCTTCTCTTTAAAAACCTTTGAGCACCTCTTGGTGGGATTAGCTATCCCACGGGGTTCGCCTACGCTTTCTCTAGCTAATCAAAATTCTTGCCTAGATGATTTGTCTGACTGATGTGTCCCAATGCTTATTTCTTGGTGTAATCCCTTGCATGTTCATTTAAAAATTTCAAGCTCAATACCACTAGGATCTCTCTTATCAGATGATGTGTCTAGGTGGTACCATTGTTGCACCTGTGCACCAATTAAAATGTAGTGGCGTTGAGTTAGTTTCCATGTTTGCTCAACCCTTCTTTCCCATTGATTCTGCTTGTGTGCCTTTCTAAACCTATTGAGGTAACCATTTTAGGATTATGACACGCTTATGTCATCAATGCACGTGGTGCCTTTTGAGTGGTGACACATGTCACCCAAAATTGATCCACGAGGAAACCAAAAAATGTTGAATATTCCTATGATGTGACCCTCATACAATCATGTCATGCTAAAATCATATACCGCTATCATCTCCTTAGAGCCAATCAACTGCTCCCATGTGTCCTGTTGGAGAGAGAAAGGGTCCCTGAGACCTTTGTTCTCCACCAAATTTCATTATAATAAAAAACTACCAGACTCCAAAATTTTGCTCCAACACCACTCTTAAGTAGATTGATGTTTTGGGAGGGGTTCCCCCATATGTTGATCTGCATGATCAACTATGTGGGAAAACACTTCTTGCACTTCGAGGCCTAACAATACTTCCCTTTATCAAGAGTCTAGATGTCGTCGCATGGCCTGATGCCTATCTCCTAGTGATTCAATTTTGTTCCACTTAAATTTCCTCTGAGCCAGCCTTTGTGGGATTTGTTATCAATATGGGGATCTCTCAGTGCCTTTATCATTCGCTTTTGCTGCCAACATTACTGACACTATGTCCCAACACCGTATTTCCCGACTCTTTTTCTTTCTAAACCTTAAGGCTTTTCTAGGGCTATACTGCCAGGCTAGGTTTTCTAGTGGGGCCTATACTGGCCAATAAAACTACTTCCCACTACTTTGTTGGTACTCCTCATTAACTCACTCCATTCATTCCACTGTTTTAACTTGTGTGTCATTACCATACCGCCAAGGTATCTCTGTCAGGTGATCTTCGCTTGAGCCAATAAAAAATATTCCCATTGTTGCATTATCCATGCCATGTCTTCCCAAAACTCCTTTGGTTACTCTACTAGGATTTTCCACCAAGTTTTTCACTGCTGCTAACATTGGCTATGCACCAAGGTTCCTCCAATTACATTTTAACTCTACTATCATGGACTTAAAGTCACCAAAATTTGACTTGAAATAACTCCTGATCCAGGATGCCATTTTCAAATTTCCACATACCATTGGATAGATCTTCACAAGAAATATCCAAAGATGGCACTTCCAAGAGCATCTGAGCAAGTCTGATGATGAAGAAATTCCTCCAAAGCCTAGGTATACCAACCATCATATACATTATTTTATGTCTTTTCCAATAAGCCCGCTACTATGATGATTGTCCATAGGAGACTATAACAACCATGAGACTCCCCTAATCTTAACACATCAAGCACATTAATGCTAGCCCAATTACCACCACAGCTAGGATTATCGACATCAAAGCCAACATTTGCTACTACAAATGTCCATGCTAGTCAGGTTGACATCAATGCCAACACTCATGTCAACTATCAGAAAATGTCAACTACACAAAACATCTCCCATCATGATGGTTGACATCAATGGAAACACACTTGTTGCCACTAGCCATCCAGGCAATGCTAACTATCCAATAAATTCCCCCTTTGGCATTGATGGCAACAACTCATGACATCTCCGATTGATGGCCAATCCTCATGTTGCTTCCACACTTCTCCTTGCATGAGCCACCAATGGATTTCTCTCCTCTACATGGGCCATCACAACTTTCTCTCCCATAATTAACTCCCCATTTGACATCAATGGAAAAGGTCTACAAGTTGATTCTTCTCCCTCATGGAATCACTATATGTTAATGATAGAGGGTTTGACTGTTGATGTGCATTCTTCTATACAAACTTCTCTTGAAGGGTTGATGGTTGTTGTTGCTATAAAAACTAGACATATATGATATGCTCCCTATGAGCATATTCCTCCTCCTCCTTGATAATCTTCCAATTCTAGACATCTTATGGTTGTTGGTTGAGTACTCTCTCTCCAATTCATCTTTTATATCAGTTAAAAAAGGAAACTAGTATTAATTAACATTGATCGTGGTATTGTTGTTGCATGTAAATACCAACCATTAATGATGCATTTCTCCTGGTCTTCACTATTTCTATTGCTTCTAGGACTATGCTTGTTCCTCTTGAGCATTCACATTAATCAACTTTACTCCCCCTCAGATCAGGTTACTGTAAATAGGGATTGTTACTTAAATAACACCAATTTCACCAAAAGGTTGATACAAATTAGACAATGCCATAGGAAAATGCTAATATCTCCTTCTCAAAGAAAATGCCTATTTGCAAAAAATGTTGCTCCATACAAAACCAAACCAAAAATTTCTATAGGGATACCAATGAAGGCTAATGGACATTCAAAGCATGTACCCATTGTGTTTTATGAAGACAAGACTTATAGGCAGAGTCAAAATGACAAATTAATTGAAATAAGGGTATTTCACCCAAGATTCAAACTTTTATTCCTAAGTAATATTTCTTCCCGAGGCTAAAAATTGTATCCTACCACTACTAATAAATTAGCTCCCCTTTAGCCAATGCTCTTTGATCTCTTGCATCTACATATGGATAGATCATATGGACCTGACTTAACTAATGGATTCTTGTCATTCCACACATCATATGTAACTCATGCTTTTCTCACAACATAAAGAGTTGTGGACTCTCAGAATCATGTTGACTTCATGCTCCTATCTCTTTCAATGTTGATACATTTGAAATAAACAAACAAATTATTGTAATCAACATGTGGACTTATTTATACCTGTAATAATTCATTTTCACTTATGTTTATCCTTCTTCCATTGCTAGCATCTGAATTATTTGGCCCCCCTTGAGATCATTCTCTTCATTTAATGCAGAGAAACTAAGAATGTACTCCCTTTGAGAAGATCATACTTCTTCTTCATCCATACCTTATTGGCCAAATCTAATCACTAACTATTATTTCCATCTTCTCCTTCACCCATTTTTGGGAATTTTGTTGGTTGCGCATGGCTAGAGAACACTCTTTTTTCTCGCCCAAATATTCATGTTGCATTTTTTCTTCTTTTTTAATAGAGGATGGATTGGGTGATTTCTCCCTTTGCACAAAGCACTAAAGAAATACTCATAATCCTATGATATTCTATTTGTTCTAATCCTCAATGGTTAGTTGGCTTCATTTTGCTGCATCATCTTAGAAGAGGACTATGTTCTATTACATTCATAGTCTACTGCCTTGTGTCTAAAATTGCCATAATTTTAGCATTTGGCATGGCTTAAGAATGGGGCAGTGGAATTTTCATTTCGGCCAACAATATTTTAAACAACTCTACTGCTACCAACATGCATTCTCTTGGGAACTTTGCACATTCTTAGGTTGCTACTACCCAACACATCTTGTTTTCTTAGATCCCATCTACAGTCTATGGCTTTATGTCCAAAATAACAATGAAAACAATTTTGAGGACTGAATATACCTTTTCTTTAAGGGCTTTCTCCTTGAGGGGGGAAGGAAATTTGTTGGTTCTTCATGTGCCTTCCATGTCAGATTGCACTACTACCTTGCAATATTTCATGTTTTTTATCCGCTCTCATCTATTGCTCTCCTTTTGATTACTTCTTAACATTATAATGTTGCCTTTTCTTATCCTTCTATTGGTGATTTCATTTTTGTTATTTTTGTCCAACAAATTAGTTTCCTTTGTCGTTGTTGGGATTTCCAATTTCCCTTAATTTGGTGGTTGACCATTCGTACTTTGCATTCTTACATCTTTATTTTTCTCTGAAACCCAAACTAGCCTTGATGAGAGGGGATCTCATTCAAATCCTTTATTCTCTCCTCAAGCTTATGATATTGTGACAACTCTTTAATTTCCCTTTCTAAGTCATGTCTCAAAGAGACTACCTCACTTTGTTGCCTCTCATAAAGTGCTTCTCCTTCATTAAACTAATTGGTTATCATCCCATTCAGCCTTCTAGCATATTCTTGTTGAGAATTTAGATCAACTATTTTCTTTCTCAACTCTTCATTCTTAAGCTCATAAATTTTCAAGTTCTCCTTCTTCTTGATATTTTATTTTGATAGTCCTTGATCTCTTTTAGATAAGATATCAACTTCTTTATAAAGTAGATCCTTTCATCTAGATCTTTTTCTTCACTATCAAAGGTGTTAGTTCAACTACCACGAAGACGTAAGTTTCTCTATGTGTCCATGGAATCTTCCACATGCCTAAGGAGTATTCCTTCTTCATCACTCCGGGGTACTCTTTTTTCCTCCTATTGATATACTCTCTTCTTCTTCACAAGATCCCCCATTCACTATTGCTACTAAAGTAGGTCTATCTTCATCACTACTAGAAACTTCATCGCTATATTTCCCTCTTCAAAAACTTCACATGAACATTTAGAAGTTAAATGATCTATATTTTTACATTCATAAGAAAGAAATAACTTACCTTATGAGAACTGTGGCCTCTCATTCAAGTCTTATTCTTTACCATCCTTGGAGGGAAGATCAACAGTTTGATCACAGGGAGAAATATCTTCAACCTTTTGAACATATTTCCTTTTAGATTCCTTCTCCTTTTTCTTCCTTTTCTTCTTATCCCAGTAGCGACATGTTCTCATTCACTACTTGAGAAACAAGGTTCTTCACCTTGATCTTGGGCCACACTAAAATTTTCTCTATACATGCATTGTAATATGTCTAGTGTTTCCTTTGTTATCTCATAATTCTTTACATTCTTAGCATCTGGCTTAGAGATCCCTTTCATGAGGATGCTTTTGGATTTTTCATTCAACTTTCTCTTTTCTCCATTTACTATGGATCACCATACATCAACATCTAAACCCATTAATTAGCCTTCCATGATGATCCTCTAGAGTTCATAGTTTGATCCATTTAAGTATGGAATTCCCTCTAGTTTTAGCCAATCTTGATTAGCAATTATTTCCCTCTGATCTACCTTCAAGCGGTTAAGCTATTCATGAAGTAACTTGGATCTAATACCAATTATTGGAAACAATGTTAATACTGATAGGGGGCATGAATAAATGTTAAGGCTAATTTAAACTTTTATTCCAAATTTTCTTTGCTCATTCAAACTTGGCATCCACTAAATGAGAGAAACCATTAAAAACCCATAACAACATAATCAGACACATCATGAGTAGAACACTTATGACACAAAGGTTTAACATGGAAACTCTTCTGAGAGAGAAAAACACCAAAGCTTGTTTTTGTTATTGACGTAAAAATAAGAGCACCTAGTCTATTACATCAATCTATTTTTGAGATACCACTCACAAGAAGCACCAACTCCCTTTGATTATTTGCTAGCACCCACTAGTAGGAAGTGCCAACTCCCTCCTTTTCTAGACACATGATCACCTTACCAAAAGCACCACATTAAGCACCAAATTCATGGATTTGTTGCAAGCACCAACTTGCAACTCCTTGGATTTATGCAAGAACCAACTTGTAGGGGATACCAACCTCCAAGCCTTTTTAGATAGCAACTACAGATGGAAGCACCAAGTTCCTATATGCAAGCTCCAACCCACATTTAGTAAAGAACTAATTTTATTTGTAGATGATAGCCACTTTGCCTAATATCAACTCTCTCCTCCTCTAGACTCGTCTCTCTATTATGCTCAACAACGGTCACCCATCACATCTCTTGCAACATGTTCTCTCCAAACTACATATTCTGCAGTAGAACATTGTACTCACCCCTCTACTCTCAACAACATACACTCAACTCTCAGACTTCTTCTTCTACTTAGGAACTTTTGACATCTTTCCTCTACATAGGCACTCTCAATATCTTCTTTAATGCAGACTCACTTTTCCTCTCTTTGGCAGTGCACACAAACACATAGCTCTCCTCACAACTCTCTTAACAATGTTTCATTCCCCAAGTTTCTTATATCAGCCCAGGTGAAAATTACATTTAAAAATATATACATAAGTCCACAGTGATGGGACATGTATTCCATGCCAAATGTGGAGTAGGAAATCCTAGTGGGTGTTCATTTGGTTGTTTATGGCTAATGAAATTGGAAAAAGAAATGGCTAAGGCTTTGAAAAGGCATGAAGCATTTATTGGCATTTTATTTATGAAAATAATGGAAATTAGGAGAAAAGGAAGGTGAAAGGTAATAGGTTACATGTGAGGAGGAAAATGAAGGAAAATGATAGAAAATGAAGAAAATAGAGGCCTCATTAATAAAAATGCTTTTGAGGATTATTGGGTGGGCTAGTCGGTGCAAGACTTGGTCAGTTGAGTGTTGAAGCACTCTCATTTTTCTCTCTCTCTCATACTCTTAGATACTTAGAGTTTTAATGGAGCACTCTTGGAGGATGTGGCATACATGGATTCATGTAGCAAGAAGAAGAATGAAGAGAAGGAAGGTGCAAGAAGGCATCAACATTAGTAGCTACATCATATTTTATTTCAGGTACCGAGTTGTATGTATTATTTATTCACTATTTTGGACTGCATGGAATATGCATGTGTATTCTTGGTCATGACTTGTCATTGGCATGGAGGATTGCCTAGATTGATAATGGATTTCCTAGCCTTTCCATTTCTTAGATGGCCATGGTGATTGTGGGTTTACTTTCATTACTTTTTTCGGTTGGTTCTCATGTTTCCTTAGTTTGGGTTGAGTAATTAGTTCTTGGAGGCTAAGTTGGACAAATGCTCTGGAAGCCCTTGTGGGTTGAGTTACTAGTCCTGGGAGACTTGGTTGGAAAAATGCTCTGGAAGCCCGACATCAATTATGGGTTGAGTTACTAGTTCTGGAGCCTTGGTTGGACAAACAGCCTGGCTACAGTCATGGGTTGAGTTACTAGTACTGGAAGTTGGGTTGGAAGAAATTCTCTAGAGACCTAGATGGTAGGGATAGATATTGATCTAATGATGGTTTTGTGATGTCTAACCATGAGGTGGAATTTTTATTTGATGGGTTAAAGTGGATGGACTTTGGAAGCCCTGGATGAGTTTTGATTGATGTGTTTTATGAGATCCCACATTCATGCTTGGAATATGGAACGAGGGTGAATGGATGAAGAGAGATTTGGCTCAACCATTCTTCGATTGAGTACAATGTGGAAGTCCCATCCTAGGTTTCACTTTTGCATCATTAATGAAAGATTATTTCTCCTTGTATTTCTATAAGTATTATGATTGATTATATGTGGTTTATATCGTTGTGATTTCATGGATATTTCTACCCCTATTATGCTAGTAATTTATATGTTTTTTGACAACAGCTATGTATGGCTCTCATCATGTTCTGACTTGTTATTGAATTATTAATGTATATATGATGTAATAGATGAGATAGTAGCTAATGTGATAAGGAGACAATGGTTCATAGAAATTCTTACATAGATATGAGATCCCTACATTTAATTATTTTGCTTACACCTATAGGTCACATGTTCACGATATCTTTGATGAAATGCTCGTCATGGATAGTAGGGGTATAGCTAAGGTCTTGATGATGTCATTGATTTTGCATCATTATTTCCCTGTAACTTTCCTAATTTCTAAGAATTCATTCCATTCTGGATAGTGTCCTCGGCTATGAGCCTGAAAAAAGTGGCTTAAATCCTGGAGTCGCTAGCACAACACTGAAAAATCGTGGTTTACAATCAGTGGAAGGCAAGCCTGTGAGAGTGGCTTTAGGTTATTGGTCACTCCCTTGCCCATAACATGAGAGAGACTATGGCCCAAGAAACCTAAAACAATAGTGGGACCAAGGGACAAGCTATTTGAATGGTTGACTTGTCCTCTAAGTGTTCCGTTGATGATGTTGGATGTTTGTATGTTGTGTTTCCATTAGTTCCACTTCCTTAATGTGACTTAGGAGGTCCAACCATATCATAGTGGCCTCTCATCACATGTTTACCCTCGTTCGCTGGTTTCTTAGGTAGATGTGGGAGGACGGTGTTACAGATTGGTATCATATCATGGTTGCGCTCTCCTTGAGCTATGTGTTGATCATGCTTTCATGTTGGTTGCATATTTGTTCCTTATGCGTGTATTCCATGTGCTTGTTTCATTTGCATGGTGTTGATATTAGTCGTAGTGATATAGCCATGTGAAAGTTGAAGTTCTTGTCATGGAGTATGCCTTCATGTGTGTATGGTTGATTATACATTGTTATGCACATCAGTGTTCACATTTTATCAAGTGCACGTGATGTGGTTATTGTTGTCATGCATGAGGTTATGGTTTGGGTAGTTGATATGGACATGCATTAATCACTCGACTCTAGCTAGAATGGTGTGTATATGGTTTTTTACTCATTTTTTATATGTCTATATACATTTGTTATGCATGTATGGTCTTGGTTATAGTTATGCATGAATAGTAGGTCAAACATGCCTTGTGAAGTCGTGGTATTAAATTTAGGTCATCATGGTTCCATTGTCTTGTTATGATGCTAATGTGTTGAATGAAGTAAAGCAGGAGATGTAGATCATCAAAGTGAAGTTGCAACATTGGACCTCAAGGTGAAAGCATGTCATCATATAGATGGTTATGGTTGTGATATTCAGGTATGAGTTGACATATTTGTGATATGGTGTCATACTAATCTATATTGATTGTAAATATGTGATTGTTAAGCATGAACGAAAAATGCTTATGAGCTTATCATGTGGACATGTTAGCTAGTTACTGTTATGGATATCATGATTTATGTTTGGGTTGATATGTTGTGAAGTTGTATCCTGCTAACCTAGCTTTATTTTGTAGAAAAGATAGCCTCCCCTGATTTACATTAAGGTATGAGTTTTCTTATGTCGTATATTTGGTGCTTGTTTGTTTGATTATGATGTCTATTTGGTGTTTGAGTGATTGGTGGCTAGTTGATTTATTTAACATGGTATGTTTTCAAGTTGGTTGAATGTTTGATTAATTTCATAATATAAGTATGTTTTCCAATGATCATGTTTTAAGATGATTCTACTAATACATATGTGTCAAGACAATTGATATGTACTTGAGTATGGTAGGTGATAGCTGTAGTGTTATGTCTAATGACTATGCATTATTACATGATTGTTTGTAAAAGTTGATCTAGTGTCTTGATATTTGGAACATGTGGTTGATATGTATGAGAAGTTGCAGGAAACATGCTCGATATTAGTGTGATGAGATAATAATTGATGTGTTTATATAACTAGCATTTGGGTGACGTGATAGTATATAGTAAGACTCAATTGCAATAGGGTAAAGGTAAAAGAAAGGAATCAAGTAAGGATTGATTTGGCTATGTTTGGAAATCCTAATTCCAAAAAAGAAAGTGCTTTGCATACAAGGAGTCCTCCTAACCTTAATATTGTCTGACATTATGTGGATACACACTATATTCATGAACATGTACTTGACAATTATATTATCCAGTCTCTTGTAGCAGGTGGATCTATCAAGGGAATTGGAGTCCCTTAAGAGATGTTGTGGATGTATTCAGTTTCAAGCAATGTTCTTGGCACAACAATGTAAGATAATTGGTATATTGTTATATTTATTTATGCACCGACAGTTATATGTTACTCATAGCATGATGCAGGGGGTTGCATGACAAGAGAGGTTTCCATGAAATCATGAAGAAGGCTCAAGTTGAGTTTTCCCTTGGAACCATGGGGATTGAGTCATGTTGTTTGTGTTTAGTCTTGTGCTTTTGGTCCTTTATATTTTCTTGCGCTCGATTTTCAGCTGTATTTATGTCTAGATTATGGCCATACCACCTCGTTTGTGGAGTCATGATATTATTGGTTTTCATGGTTTTCTTCTTGTTTTTGCTTCCATTATTTCCATATATGTTTTGAGTCTTGGGAATTGGTTGGGAAAGAGGAAATTTAATGGTGCTCATGGGAGAGTTTTGTGGTAAGCAATAGGTAATGTAAGACTCAGATGAAGCTTTCTACATGAGTAAGCGTAGCAGAAGGTAAGACTATGACAATTGGTTTGAATAGTTGGGTGCATTATGGTAAATGGATGGTGGAAACACAGACATGAGGAAGGTAACCAAAAAAGGTTAAGTATCATATGCCTTGGCTATGTTGGGAACCATTCTTCTCAATGTTGTGCATGTTTTTCATGAATAAAGGAAGTTCTCTTAACCTAGACCTTATGTTATCTAGGAATTATGTTATGATCATGATTATATTGATGTTTATATATGTATACATGTATGTATGTATGTCATTGTCTAATAGGGTCATCAGGAATCATTCTTGTGGAGGAATGAGTGCTTACACAAGCAAATGACATTACAAGGTTCCTAGTTTATAAGGAATCAAGTGGAAGAGTAGTAATGACAAATATATGAGGTGAGTATCATGTGTAATGAGCACCAATATTGCAGCAAGAATGCTACAACTCCTAGGCTGCCGAATTTGCATTTATCAACCTAGTAGTTCGTAACAAACTTGGAAGCGTCAGTGATGTATGCACAAGTACTAGTTCTTGCTGCAGGTTGTCACTTGATCAGCCGGCACGAGATCACTAGGAGCTCAAGCCAACTTATATAGATTTTAGAAGAAGCTCTCTGTGTGATAAAAGGAAAGAAATATTACTCTACATAGGCTATTCTAATTGCAGAATGGAGAAAGACTAGAATGTAAAGCAAAACCTAGTAAAGCCTACTTAACAAGCTAATTCTACTTTTCCACAAACACTATGAAAACCATGAAAGAAATGTTATTACCTAATCAAATAAGTAAACAATATCTAACCATGCTATTTCTGGAAGTAAATAAGCAAAAAACATATTTTTGGATTTTTATGTGTTTTTATGTGAATTTCACATGCATCTAATTTATTGTGTATGAGTGTGGCAGTGAATAGGTGGTGTTGTAGGGTGGTTTTGGAGCTTAGGAGGATGTAGAATGGTGTGGATGGGTCCTAGGAGGTCTTAGGTGGCCTTCTTGAGGATTTTCCCACACTTGGCCTTCCAAAGAAAGCCTACAGGAAAAACTATAGGAGGACACCGGAAATCTACAAGAGGAAAACAAGGAAACTACAGGAGGTCTACAGGAGGAGGCCGAGAGCAATTTTAACTATTTTGAGGGTGTGATAGTGGGTGAAAAATGTGGATGAAGGTTAGAATGAGGTGTTAGGGCACCTAAGATCTACCCTGAATCACCAGGAGAGAGAAAGATGATTGGATTTTCTCAAGGAGAGATGAAGAAGTTCTATGAAAAATAGAGGAATCTAGGGCAGAATTGAGGTGAAGTTTGGGAGACCTATAGGGAATGGATCAGATGGAGGTTGTGATCACTGACAAGCTGGCCTACTTCTGGAAGAGATCTGCTGCATAGAAACTAACAATCAGCCAAGAAGATCAAGCAAGCAATGAAATGAGCACATCTAGAAAAACATAGCTTTGCATTAAAATGATCTAAACTATCATCTATGATAGGAAATTATGAGAAATTTTGTAGGAAAGGAAAGCATGAAAAAAGAATATTGAAAATTAGGAAATGAAAATGATGAAGGAGATATGAATCAAAGAAAAACTAGACTATTAACCTACTAAGGAGTTGCAAACACTAAAAGTCGTATGAATGAGGAATATCTGTGTTTTTGGGGCAGCAAGAGAGTCTCTCCCTCAAATCATGGACCCAGAGGGAGGAAGACAGGCCAAGGAACTATTTCTAGCATTTTGAATCTTTTCTGATTGCTGCTTAACTTGAAACAGAAAGCACAAATGGAAGCAAACTACTAAATCATCAAAAGAAACTTATTCTTAACCATAAAATAAATATGTCTAATAGAAATCTAATCTACAACTGAAGTAAAGCATAAAAATACAATTGGAGAGAAGCTTAGATCCTTAGATTGGGCCCTAACCCAAGAGCTTCAGCCCTCTGAGGTAACTCAGTGCTAGCTCAAAAAGGATTCCATCTTTATCATCAAAAAATAACAAGATTACACGAAACTCTTACACAAAAATAAGCTCAAAATTTGAGTAGAGTTTACATAAGCACAAAATCTGACCCTAACGAGGCCCCAAGCCTATCTACTTATACATCTGAAGCTACCAACAACTTCCTTAAAATCAGGGTGGCTTGGCTCCCAAAACTCGAGATAACTAACAGTGATCCTCCACTTGCTCGGTTGCCTCCTAGTGCATGATTTAGCTGCTTGTACTCTGAGCTGAATGAAGGGGAATTCGAAGTGAGGAGTAGTAAATGAGGGGGATTCCCTCCTATAAGTCCTCTGCTCTATCTACTTCAAGTTATTGCTACGATTTGACCACTATATCCTTGAATTTTACCTCAAAATCCATCAATAATCTGCATTAAATACATGTTAGACCACATGGCATCATAACTAACTCAACTCACTCTATAACCATAAATATAATTAGAAGATCATATAATAAGCTAAGAGATTGGTTTATTTGACTAGGTTAGGAGGTAAAATGATCCCATATAATTACCCATTTATGAGGCTCATCATCACCCCCTATTTAAGGTGTTTCTCATCCTCTGAGCAACTTAGTCAATCTCCTGATCTTTTTTGTCCTTGGTGGCTTCCCTAGCATCCTAGGCTTCTGATGTGGTTGACTCATATTAGTCATAAAACCCTATTGTTATGTGTATGTACTTCCACTACTCCTTCTCTTCTTCTTCTCTTCTGCCTTCCAGCATGCCTAATAGGAGTGGAGGACTCAGTTTGAGGCCAATCCAGTTGACCTTCAGCCTTTGCATGGAGTGCTTGTACATTAGCACTCCTTTCAATGCCTCCCTTAGCCTCATTGGGGAATGGTATTCTCTGATTTTCAAGGTGTGGGATAGGGTGTTCCACCTTCTCATGCATGCATGCACACAGTCATACCCAAGTAGCCTTTTCATATCTTCAAAATGTGCAATGGCTTGTGCATGATTGGTTAGATATCTAGCGGCAATTTGATGGTCATTGGAAAGCAAGTTGTGTGTGCTGATAAGTGCCATAGGATCTGATGGCTCAACTCTTATCATCAATGGCTCATTCTGCTCTTTTATTATCAATCTATTCATTTCTATTGCCCTCAATTCTTCATGGTTCATCCATGAGGCCATGGCCATTAATTCCGGATCCCATAGCTTGGCATTAGGGTCCCACACATTCATGTTTGCGAGGGCCATGTTGTGTAAGTATAACTCTGCCATCTTTGCCATATCCTCTGAGGTGCTTTGGTCACACAAATCCATGAACTGCCTATAGTATTAGAAAGGCATTGTGCCTTTTTGTGCCAAAGTCTTTATTTGGAATTGAAGCCATTGATCCTTCAAATAGAGGCCATAATATTTGGCTAGTGTTCTACATTGTAGTGATTCCATGGATAAGATGGCCATGTATGCCAGCTAAGTCCCTTTCTCTTGTAGCTACCTCCTTAGTAGTTCATTCTCATTTTCAAGGTGGCTTCTTGAAATGGCCTCTCTATCTCTGAGAGCACTCAATTCTCTATCCATTTCCCTGAGTTTGTTTCCCATATGGCCAACATCCTCAACTCCTTTAGATTTGGCTATCTACATCCACCTATGTGTTCCCACTCTTTCTTTCTCCAATTTGAAAAACAGTGAAACCACAAATTTATGTGGGATTATCCTACCTCCCTTAAGTAGATTGTAATAGGAGGAAAGACTAGGCTGGGGGTTATATTCTTGTAGCTCTTGTGCTTCCCCCTTCACCTCTGGTTATTCCCTTATATTTTTCTCAAGCTGTTGGGTCTCCTATAGTTTGGACAATGTCTCGTGTACAATTGTCTGAGCCTCTTGTAGGTCTTGTTTTGGGTCCTATAGTACTTCCTTTCCCTACCACGTAGAAGATCTTGAAGTCCCCCTTTCATGGGTTATAGGTGTCTTGGAAGGAGATTCCTTCACCTTGGTAGATGGTTAATCTTCAATGGTAATGGGAACTTTTAAAGAGGGCTGAGGTTTTCTTGTTTATTTCTTGTGCTCTTCCTTGCCCTGAAATACATGGAGGTCTTTCTTTTCCTTTTTTGCTTTGGCTTGACTGGTGTACTAAGGGAAGTGAGGGCAACTGTTGCTTCTCTTTCCAAAGTCTTAGGGGACTCTTCTCCTTGCTCTACCTTCTCTGCGCCCTTTTCTCCTTCTTTTGTCTCTTCAAATTTTCCCTCATTTGTTTCTTTTCCTTCCTCCTTCCTTTCTTATTCTGCTATGTCCCCATTGGCTCCATCTTCTCCTCCATGTTGTTCTTCCTCTTCACTACTAGTAGGACTGACATCATAGGTTAATGCCTTTATGTCATCCTCAACTGTCATATTTCAGAAAACTTCCCATGCTATAGGGAGTGTAAAGGTATGGAGGGCTTCCTCTACCAGGATTTTGATTAAGCCATGGTGAGCCAAATGCCCTGAATTTCCTGCTTGTACCTTGGTGTTGGAGTCAATGAGGGACTGAAGGAGAAAGCAAGGGATACTAAGCTTTTGAGGTGTTGGGGTATCCATGCCATACCTCAAGTCATGGAGGATTCTGAAATGATAACCATAGACAATGATGTGCCTCCCCTCATAGGAAATGTATTTGATGAATTCGTAGCTAACCTCATCCCAGGGATATGTTATACTATCCTTTCTAATTCCACTTTTATCTTCCACAAGGGTTTCGTTAATTTGGAAAATTTTCTTCTTGGTAACCTCGCCCATTGGTTTCTCATCTTTACTCCAAGGCAGCCCAAGAGGAAGGGTAGTGAACCTACTGATGAATTCATGGGTTATTTCGATGGAGATGCCTCTAATGGTTATAGTTGCATGTGTTCTAGTGTGAGGGACTAGAGAGAGAGAAAATTCTTGGACAATTTCATCATCAAACCCTCTAAATTTCTCAAAGAAATTCATCGAGTTTTCTCTTGTGAATATGTCCACCACTTGAGGATGTGCATGGAGCCTAGTGGGGTTAGTGGGCTCTTTTCTTATAAACCATCCTATCATACTACCTGTACTTCTTTTTAAAAAACCAAATATGGAGGTGGAGACAAAGGGTTTTGAGAAAAATAGAAAACAAAGGAGACTGCATTTTTTTTAAATAAACAGAAATTTTTTATGTATTTTCTGCCCTCCTAAAGACTTATTTCACCCCCACATTGAGACCACTTCTTTCATATATTGATATTTAACAGGGGGTGTTACACAAAAACATCATCACCTTGATTATTTGCAGTCGGTGTAGGGCTATCGTCACCTATACCAGCTTCCTAAGCAAGTCTTAAACCTCAACTCTTCAAAACAAGCTTGAGAAAAGAGACAAAGACATCAAAAAAGCAATGTAACTCTGGTTCCGCACTTTCTCTTAATTTTTCCTGCGGGCCCGCACCTTTTGTTCAAGGTATCTGCGTACTTATACACTCTGTGTGTAAAGGGGAAGGTGCGTACCCCAGTAAAAGTCAAAAGGCGCAATCTTTATCTTAAAAAACTCATCTTGGGTTAATTCTAGAGTTTTCTAGAAGCATTTGTT
>APFE031454450.1:0-10248 GCA_000404065.3 Pinus taeda
GACTCATGAAAAGACTCGACATGAAAGTGTTGGTACATTCATGTTGTTGCTATTGTGCATGTCGAGTTTCAGTGTTGTTAGGTGATGGATGTCCTCATTGTGTGTCACAGCTTCACCTCTGCATGGAAAAGTACTTAGAGTCTTTGATGGCCATTGGGTTCACTTGATTTTTTATTCGCAAGTTGCTCCTTGCTTTCATGTTGGCATGATTGACAGGTTCACCCGTTCACAAAAAGTGAATGTGCATTCGTCCATCCATCCATGAACACATCCTGGATGTTCGCTTGTTCGACTGTTTGAGTGCAAACACATCCTTGCATGTCCATCTATTGGTGAACATTTCCTTCTGCATGTACACCATTTGTTCATCCCATCTGTTGTCATGCCATTGTTTTTTGTGTACCTATATCTACAGCCATTCATGATGGGAGGACATCAATTCCATTAACCTCGTACTCTACCATGATACATGATTGCTTCAGATGCAGCTGACCAGGAGAGGAGACAAGTTTGCAAGCTAAGAGCCGAGATGGAGGCTCTGGGCACTACCAGTGAAAACTATGCAGAAGTCACTGGTTGATGGAGATGGGCAATCTGGATCGATAATGATTGTCTACAGGGTCTAGCTTAGCTAGAGGAAAAAACTGCACAATATTTTAGAGAAGTCGAGGCTACGTGAAGGCTGGGCAAACAAAATCAATGTAATTTTAGGTAAGTGTGGGCAACAAGACACTGGAAGCCAAAAATACATAATTCCTAGAGGGAACTAGTAGTCAACTACTGGGACATTAGCAGCGAAAATTGCGCAATTCCTGGACGGAACTGACAGTAAGCTACTGGTAGGGAAAACTACATTGATGCTGGAAGGCTGACCTGCTAATCACCTATGCACAGTTTATCAGCTGAGAATACTACTGGGTAGTAGAGGGCTTGCTCATGAAAACTACGTGGTTTTCCGGGTGAGTAGTCGGTCGGCTGACTAGTGGGCTGGCTGGAAAAACTGTGTAATTTTCTAAGGGAGATAGGGATGGGAACTAGGTGTTTATCTAGCTTATATACACAATTTTCTCATTGAGAAGAGCAGGAAAGGTCTACAAAGTCTACATAATTTCTTAGGAGAGTCAGTATAGGGCTGACCACCAGGTCAAACACTTTGATTAACTGGAATGAATTTTGATTGATCTGCTTGCAGGTAGCGCAACTTGAAATGGCTTGCTTCATTCTTTTGCACTATTTTGTGTGACAATCGATCGATTCAATGGTAGGGTGAAGGCCTATATGTAAGAGGGGAGTCTGGTAATCAGAACATCAAAAAAATAACCAAGTGGGTGAATGAGTAAAAAGGTGCATACATGATCTTGAAAACACACACTTACATCACTTGATGACGAGATGACTCAAACTATCCAGAGATATATTCTCAACATGATTGAACGACAGTGTGAGTGATAAGTGCGATGCTTGTGACAGATTGTTGGACAATTGTGATGACACTTGCGTGACAGTGCATATGACTTTGTGTGTGAGCATGATGAATGATTACATAGCAGAAACAACAAGTACACACAAAGCAAAGGCCATGTGTATGATTGGAACATGCTCACAAGCATTAAATTGACATCAAAATGCAAAAGTTGTCAGTGGAACGATTAAGCATGTTGGGTGCAAAGACTCACACGAGCTCATGAAGTGAACCCTAGTGCATGCAGTCATCAAGTGAAACTCTCAAACAAGGCGCCGAAATTGGATGCAGACCAAAATTTCAGAGGGCGTTGCATTTGCCACAACCCTTGGAAACACACTAGTAGAACTCTAACTTCTTTGTTTTTTTCATTGCTAGCACAAGGCCTTGGCCTTTCATGGAGTATTGAATCACAATGTAGGTTACTTCAACTTCCCCACTTACCCCATTGATAATCATGGTTCACCTTTTTCCTTTTTAGTCAAGAAAAATCAAAAGTTCAGCTTGATCACAGTGTTTCGAAATTGGGAAGGGTAGTTTAGCTCATGAGTTGAAGATTTTCAGAGTATAACTTTTGATTTCTGGTGTTGCTTCATAGCCAACAAGCCTGGACAGTAACCTGACAGGGTCATGCAGGAACACATGCATTTCTCCAATGCCAGCGAGCCTGCTCAATACCCTGGTGGAGTTACATGATTTGCCTCTTTGCTCAGGAAGCCTTTCTCTTCCTTCGCCTTTGTATCTATTTTTTTTTAGAGGACTATGCATAGGCACTTATTATTTTTGGGGTGGAAGAGGGATCTAGACTTATTGAGAGAAGAAGAGGTTGTTCTTTCAAAGAAGCAAGTAAGACCTTTGACATAGTTTTTCTCGTTTAGGTTTTCCCCTTCTCCATTTCTACTAGTTGGATAAGCTTGAACACATAGAACAGAAGGTTCAGTACAAGTATGGGGCTCCCCACTGTGGACACAGGTTCATGGTTGGACCAAAAATTCCCTTGTAAATGCTTGTATTTTCCATCAAGACTTCATCTTCCGAATATTATAACGAAGCATGGAGAAGACGAACAGAAGACTAGCCAAGTGTTGCAGTGTCACAAGTCTCTTCATATCTAAGCCCCATACTCATTCAAAAGCTAGAACGCAGTAGATGGCAACACTTATTTTAGGAAACGAAAATAGAAAGGTATTAAGAAACTCAAACAAAAGAAAAAAAATAGTAAGTGAAGAAAACCAAATGAAAATAATGATTGTAAGCAAGGAAAATAAAATGAAAACAATAAGCAGCAAGTAGACTATGTACATGGCACAGTGCATGACCGGACCTACTATAAGTAATGCTTGAGATCTTGGTCATTGATAGGAAAGTTGTCAATCCTCCCATCAAGTGATTGTAGACGGTATGTGTGTGCGCCAAGCTTCCCATGGACACTATACATACCAATCCACATAGACAAAGACTTTGTATGCTTGCCTTTGTCTTCATGGGCATTATCCCATTTCAGAACCAAGTCACCAACATCGAAGTTAGCTTTCCTTGTAGACTTTTTATCGAACCATCTCTTGATAAAGTTCTGGTGGAGTGTAAATTTTTCTTTTGATTTCATCCTTTCTTCTTGAATCTTGTGAAGTGTATCCATCCTATGTTGAGCTAGCTGTCAAGGCTTTCCTTGGGATTCTCGAGATAGCTGAAGTGCAACGAAGTAGATCTTAGGTGGAAGGATGGCTTCTTTACCATAGTCTAGGAAGTATGATGAGGTATTCAGAGAGGGTTTGGGTGTTACACAGTCAACCCATAGTGCATTTGTCAGAGCAGTATGCCAGTTCTGTTTCTCAGAGAAAATTGTCTTTTTGATTGTGTGGATAAGGTTTTTATTCATGGATTCAGCCAGATCATTTCCTTGTGAGTAGTAGTTGGGTGAGTGTTTCAGCACAATACCATTTTGTAATGAAAAATCATAAATATTTAAAGATGAAAAGTACGTTGCATTATCAAAAACAAGGGATATTGGAATGTTGAAACGTTAGCTGATGTTCTATTGGAGGAAGTTGGTCACCTCCTTTTCATTGACTTGTTTGAACATAACTACTTTTTTCCACTACATGAAGTAATCAATTGTTGTTAGGATGTAGCAATGTTGTTTTGACGAATGTGGGAAAATCTCCCCCAATGATGCCTAGGTGCGATTGTTGGAAAGGTTCAGTCACTACAACAGGGTGCAGTGGAGCTACTGACCTTTGTGTTTTGTCAGTGCATCACTAACAGATGAGCACTTGTGGGCATAAGTGTGTGCATCCTTGAATAATTTGGACAGTAGAGATCAACCCACATAACTTTGTGTGTAGTTGTGTTTCTCGCAAAATGACTCTCCGTGAGACCATCATGCAGATCTTGTAGTACCCTCTTTGATTCATGTACCTCTAGGCACCTAAGACGATATCCATTCATGTGCTTCCTGTAAAGCACTCTATGCATTAACTTATATGCTTAAGCTTTGAGGCACAATTACCTCTTCTGTCTGATGGAAAAGTGAGAGGGTATGGTTCCTTTCTCAAGGTATTAGCACACATCAACGTACCATGAGGTTCCATCTTCAGTGGGTGTCGCTCACATTATGTCATACATCTCAACTTCCTACTCCCATCTGACAAGCTCTTCTTCACTCTCTGGTGCATGTACTGCTTCAACTACAAGTTTGTAGAGCCCATGTCCTTTGATTATTTGAGGTAGCTTGATTTCAAGATCATACTCTTGCAAGCGTATCATCCAATTCTCACATCATTCACCCAATTCTTATTGTACAAGTAGTATCTGGACTGTTCATTGAGGGACGTAGACTATGTAGTGGTTCTTCATCAAGTAGGGTCTGAAGTTTTTCACTGCCTTGTAGACTACATATGTTTTCTCATCAATGGTGGGGTAGTTGAGTTCTAGTCCCTACATTCTTGCACTCATGAAGGATATGGGACGTTCATCATTCATCACATCCTCTTGAGTGAGTACTACAGCGAGCGGATTATCAAAGGCAAAGGTGTATAGCAGGAAATCATCCTTGAAGTCTAGGTTGTAAAGTGCAGGCGCTTCTGCAATAGCCTACTTGATATCACTGAATGCATACTTTACCCTCTTGCCGTAGTTGTAGACTGCATCTTTCTTGACCATTTCCTACATGAGCTTTTCTATCTCCGCATAATCTGAGATGAAGTTCTGGAGGAAGTTTATCTTGCCTAAGAAGGACTGCATGGATTTCTTGTTGGTTGGGTGAGATATTTGTGTAATAGTTTGGACCTAGTCCTGATACACCTTGATCCTACTTTTGGCAACAATTTGTCTGAGAAGGTTCCCTCAGACACTCTGAATACTCTTTTTGGGTTTCAAGGAAATCCTGTATTTCTAGCATCGCTCAAAAATTTTCTTCAGATGGTATATGTGGTCCTCACGTCTTCTTGAGAACACAATCACGTCATCGAGGTATAACACCATGCTCTGTTTGAGGAGTCCACAAAAAGCAATGTCCATGGCACGCTGAAAGGTTGCACCTACATTTAAAACCCCAAATGGCATTCATCTGTAAGTGAATGTAACCCACTTGATGGAAGGTAATCTTAAGTCTGTCAACTTATGCTACTAGAAATTAATTGTATCCTAAAAAAACGTCAAGTAGAGAAAACATTTGTGCCCCAGATACTGTTTGCAGAATGTGGTTGATAAACATCATGGGGTAGTTTTCTTTGTCCAAGGCGTGGTTCATGTTCTGGAAATCAACACACAAGTGGATTTCCCTAGACTTCTTGCGTTCATGAAGAAGGTTTAAAACCCACATGGAATAATGAACTTTGGATATGATCCATGCATCCAACATCTTGGTGAGATCTTTCTGTATGAGGGCTTCAAGTGACAGGTGTACTTTCTTTAGCTTCTGCTGATAAGGCTTGACCCCTTCATTGATTGGAATGATTTGTTGGATTATCCATGTGCCATAAGTTTTTAGATCATCATACATCTAGACAAACACATATTGGTTCTTTTTGAACAAGTGGAGAAAGGCTTGCCACTCTTGATGTGTGCAAAACATGTGGAGATTGATGAACTTCAGATCTTGTTTTGTTCCCAAGTTGATCAGTTCCTGCATCATGGTCGAGCTATGGGCTTTTTTTTCCTCGGCCCTTGAAAATGTTCTTGAAAGTCATAAATATTTTCCAAATATGCCACACTCTTCATCATAAGGTGGCATTTCCTGTTACCATCTTCTTCTTGTAGAGAGAGCTCATGCTCACCATCATCTATCATTGCATCTTTGAAGATGTCAGTGTTTTCCATGAAATGCAATATCTGTTGATCATCATTAAACATGTGTAAGTTAGTTATTTTATCTGAGATATATGGTTTGTACAAAATTTCAATAGTAAATCTATCCCTAATCAGTGACATTCTTGAAGATGTGTTTGGTAGAGAATTGGCATCTACATTACGCGTACATGGTAGAGCAGTGATGTTGAATTCTTGTAAGTTAGATATGAGTTTCCATACCCCTTGCTGGTAACTTTTGAGATGTGGTGATAAGAAGTGAATGGTGCTACATACCTTCCATACCACTATCTCTAAATCACCTACCACTTTGAGCGTGACCATGTTGAGGTTGATGGCTTTCTGCAAGCCCTACATGAGTGCTTCATACTCAGCAACATTGTTCATTCACTCAAACTCCAGCTAACTTGAAACTAGATGCTTTCTGTTGTATGGTTTGATCAAGGCACTCCCAGCTCCTAAGTCGTCTTGTGCCTTGATCCTTCAAAGAACATGGCCCACAACTCATTTGTCCACTGACCATTTGATGCATTTGTACTACTGCTACTATTGGTACAATGTGTTGTACATGTTTCATTACCATCAATTGGGCAAGGAAGGAATCCCAAATACGCGTCTAGTGAGATTGGAGTTGGTCGTGCAGGATAACACCCCAATGTTGTCTCTAGGAGGCATTTTCCAAACATAAGTTCTACGAAGGCCAATAGTTCGTTCTCGCCATTGATGGGAGGGACATTTTGCCTCATATAACTCTTGGACAACACCTAGATTTGATTTTTTTTTCCCTTTTATAGAAGCCACATGTGTGACCAGTATGTAGCAAAATATTTGTTCAGCTTGCTAGACGGGTCTATCCTGAGTAGTAAATCGTATGCTTTCGTATGACTGCAACAACTATGTTGATGCATTGTTGGATTCGACTGTCATGAGATAGTCAGATGATCACATCTTGAAGTTCACCAATGGCTAGTATAGATGTTCGATCAAGTTGGATGATTTTCACAAATTTATCACTCCATTGTGCATTGATCTTTTTAGCAATGGAGAGAAGCATGAAGTTGGCTACCACGCCAGAATCAACCAAGTAGTTGTGAACATTACAGTTAAAAACTTCAAATTAGGGCAAGAATGGAGGGCAGCTTGAATTTTCTTCTTCCATCCAGAGTGTGTTTAGCACAATGTAATGTGATTCGGGATGTGTGTCGGCTCCCTTGCTGGTAGAGGTTGCGCTATCCATTGTTGTCTATCCCAATGCATGCAGTAGGATGTTTCACTGACTCTGGATCTGAGATAACTCAAACAAACTAATGTTCGCATGATTTTTCTTCATGTCCTCTACAATGTTATATTCTAGGGGTGGTAGACCCACCGAGGTGTCCATGGTAAGACTAATGTTTTTATTGTCTGGCAGAGTGTTCTGTAGTTTACTGCTCATGGATGTACTCTTGTCGATCATTGTCTTCCAAGACTTGTTCTGTGTTTTATGCTTTCAGGCGTCTAGTGGATCAACCTTCAATAGCAGTATCATCTTTTCCTATGCCTCCCCAAGTGTAAGGGGAGCCCATTTACTCCTAATATTGTAATGGTCACTTTCATGTTGGGGGTTGTGACTCAGTGTTCATCTTCAGTGTTTCTTGCAAGAACTGATACGAGTTCACCACATGCCCAGAACTTGATTCTTCATTAGGTGTGACACCTTCATCATTATCTATGTCTTCTAGTTTTTCCTGTATATTATTTTTTGTGTCAACTATATCGCTGCATACAAATCTTGCGACGCGCTTCCAGTCTGAACAAAAGTTCTATGGGTGATGTTCCTCGTGGAATGAACAAAATTCAGAATTTGTGCACTAATCGAGATGGAACATAGAGCTCTATGTAGTTTTTGCAAGCTATCTATTGTTGCCTGATAACACGCTTCCTTATCTCTTTCTAGGAAGATGGTTACTTGCAATTGTGTCGATTCTCCATTTTTTAAGCTCAAACACTTCTAATGTCAAGTTCTTTACGAGGCGAGTGAGGGTTTCAGTATCATTTATTTCCTTATCTCTACCTTTGCTTGCCACCACCTGGGACTTCCTCTTCACATCTTTGGATTCCTTTGTTGGTTCATCATCTTTGATGACTCCAATCACGTGCATATCTTTCTCAACAAAAATATCCTCCTCGTAGTTTTCCGGTAGTGTTGGTTTCACATCTCACTCGCCAAACTACACAATACTAGTCAACAGTGCAGATGTATAGTAATCAACAGTGATGGAGTCATGAGGTTTGATGTTCACTGCAAACTTGTTCAATATGCATGTAAACCTCTTATTGAAGTATTTTACCTTTTCTTTCCCCTCCATCTTCAGGCTTCCCAATTCTTTGAGTAACATAGTTAGGGTCTTGTCATCAATAAACTTTTCAAGAAACATGCATTTGAGTGCGCACTAGTTTTGTATGGAGTTGGCTGGAAGGTTGTGACACCATGCAGCTGCACTACCATTCAAGGTACATGGAAACAATCTACATGTTGCATTTTCATACCGTACCTCAAGGGTCTACAATTGTAGGTAGAAGTTCTCCAAATCATCTTCTTCCTTCACTTTGCTGTTAGAGTTGAACTCAATGTTCATTCTCTCTGCTTGCTTTGGCATCTTATGCAAAGCACTTGGAAGAGCCAATGGTCCTTGAGTCATCCATTTAATATTTTTGTCAGTCATCTCTTCTTCTTCTTCATCCACCTCCTGTCCTTTTGCATGTGATGGTTCCATCTCTAAATCTATTTGTTGCCTCTACCTCCACCTCCTATAAACGAGTCTGATCCTAAGATCAGAAGGGTTACATGTTCCTCTTGTCGGAGGATCATAGGTTCCTCTTCGTCTTCAATAGATTCTGCTATACCTTCAAGTGTGGCAAGAATTTCTTGTTCCAACAAAAGTACAACAACACCTGTGGGAGTGGATTTTGACTTCCTTAATGCATATGGAATGTGTTATATGCTTGGGATCAGTTTGACTGCTTTCACAAACTGGCAGGTGATGGGACAAACAAAGTGAAGGTGATGATATGGAATTTCATATTCAATCCTAGGAGGTGAGAAGTAACCAATTGCAGATTCATGGGTAGGTGAGAGGGAGTGTGAGTTACTGCCTTGACTAGATGCTTGACGAGTGAGTGTGACAGGAAGCTACACCATACACACTAGAGGCCCTCCTTCTAGCACCAGAAATGTTGATGGTGTTGGACCCGCCAAAATTCAGAGGATCACCCAGGTATGAAGTCCCAACTAGACCTCACTCCATTTGGTGTCGGAGTCCCATCCAGCATTATGGCCCTATCACCATTATCTTAAATATTTTCCTCATCTCTTGCTTTTCAACACATGACAGTCATCTGCTTTGTCTTCACGTAGTGAGGTTTGCGTGCCTAATGATTTCTAGTTTCACTTATGTCAATGGTTCTTTCACTATAGAGGGAGAGGTGGGAGTGAGTCCCATGTCAGTTGGGAGGAAGCCCTAACTCTATTAGGAACACACAAAACAACAAGATGTGCACAGCTTCTGGAAGAGTAGTCCACATAGATGCGACAGTCACAACACACAAGGAAGGATAACATGTACAACACATAGCGGAGGAGTCTACGTGAGCACAACGGTTGTTATAGAAATTTTACATGAAAGGTCTATCTAATGTTCAAGGAGGTAACCAACATGGATAGGACAACATTAACAATTCATAAAACACATTTCCATTAATATATATGTATTACAACAATTAAATGAGTTCAAGTGGTAAACACAGGTTAAAGAAACATGCATTACAAGTGTTCAAGATTAGTCTTACAATAGTTACAATACATGTGTGAAAACATGTTGGCTTGTTAGCGGGCTTCTGAATTAAGAGAAAGTTCATGGACACATCATTACACCATACATCACCTACCCCATGGGTGGGGTATTGAAGTCGCTACTTACTCCTCAAAGAGAAGAATACAAACTCTCAAGGCTATATGGGACAAGCCTAGGTGAAAATTTCGTTGCATGTACAAATGAGGTGGTATTTATAACCAAGGGTTAAACTGACCCTTGTGGTTGTTAGAATTCCCTCATGACTATTTGCATTCAACGACCTTTCAACTTTACATGACTCTTCATATGACAAGTGTTGGAAATAATACTGAGAGGGGGGGGTGAATCAGTATTATCAGATCAGATAAAACTTTTCAATTTCATACTCAGATTCATATACGCTACTTCCACGAAGTGAACTAGCGTATACACGCGACTGTGTCTAAAGCAAATAGCGTATACCCAGAGATCTTATAATTCAGTTAGCTTAATCTTCAGTGAATGCATCAGAACATTATTAAGCATATTAACAGTAAAAAGGTGCAGTATAACAGAACAGGACATCACACAAGAGCCACACACATGAACACCATGATATAAGGTGGAAACCCAATGTGGGTGAAAACCACCTGCTGCAATTCGTTT
>APFE031454453.1:0-10180 GCA_000404065.3 Pinus taeda
ATAATAAATAAAATAATTTTTCTCATTTTATAAAATTAAAAAATTTCAAAAAAATTATTAAAATATCTTAATATTTATTTTACCATAAGCATAAATAAAATAATTATCATAAAATAATGATTGATTCTTCTTTTAAGAATTTATAAGGTGTATTTTACAATTCGGTGTAAGTTTATGTAATTTAGATACATTTTAATTTTAAGCACATAAAAAATAATAATTTATAACTAACTCCGAGAGCTTTGAAGCATATTGATAAGCCTGTAATAAAAAAATAATCTCTATCCCATTTTAAGAAACATGCGATTACCACCTCCCAAGTTCGAAAAAAAAAAACAACTCGAAAACCAAAGGACATATTGTGACCCGTGATATGTAAAAACATATATATAAAGACAAAGCACATATATCATAAGATTTAGTGTTACAATGAATATGATGGTTCAAAAGAAATCTTTATTGAGAAAAAATTGATGGAGGGGAGATCGTTTCATTGTACCTCGAGTAAATAATGCTTTCCACATCAAGATATCATGTGAATTCTCTTGGTGGGTAAATTAGCTCGTGCTATCCTCACTAATAGTCAATTCTGGGCTTCAATGGAAGTCATAACAGAATTTTAATTCAAGTTGCAAACGCTAATGGATTGTTTATTTGAAGCTTCTCCTTATCTAAAAGAATAAGAGGATAATGAAGGAATGTTTTCCTTATTCCTTATATATTCTTCTTCCTCTCTCTCAGAGAAGAATTAGTGCCTTCAACATTAGGTTGAATAAATTGTTGTTGGAAGTCCATTTGTATTTCCATTTGAGATAATGGTTCCAAATAATAATAATATTTTCCTCCCCTTATGGTAATACAGTGTATGTGAAGAAGCGAGGCAGGCAACGAGGAGAGTGTGGAGGAATGAAGAGGAGACAAGTGTGAGATGTATTTCTAAGACTCTGATTTCAAATGATTTGATTGAATGGTGGGGGATTTTAGAACTCAAGATTTGGAAGTCATGGAGGGAGACATTTGTGAGGTTTAAATTTCGGGACGACAAGGGAGAATGGAAATTCAAACTCAAATCACAAATGAAAAGAGCGAGTCTAAGGGTAAATTGGAGATGAATGAGACGGAAGCCGATGAGTTTAAATAACATAAAATACATAATTATATTATGCTCCTGGAAGGATGTGAGTCACTATACTTGAGATGCTTGCAAACATTTAAGGATCAATTGGGTCACTACTTTGGCACCAAGAGGTCAACCAATTAAGTTAGGGCTATGCAGAATAATTTCCACAAGTGATATCCTAACAAAGTATCTTTTCCCGAGAAATCATTGGGATAGAGTATTAATTTTAAATAAATGTGTTTTATAAAGTTTATAACGCATCACAAGAAATGGTTTTCAAAAAATTTTAAAAGCCAAAAACGGGTAAAAGACCCTTTGATGGGCATTTTGCCTGTCAAATTCCAACCCTATTTGTAATATCTAAAGAAAATAAAGTTATGAAACTCGAAAAGTGATGGCACTGACACGATATCTAAAATATTATTAATGCTATGACTCCCACATTTTCCATATATGCATAGACATGGAAAATGCAACAGTCATGGCTTAGCAAGTTGTGAGTTCAGTAACCATTCTAGTGTTACCATTATCGGGATCAAGATGCCAACTAGCCCCTTTGAAGATTATTGAAGCAGGTTTGGGTAAAGCCCTTCAAAGTTACTGTAGCATATTTGGGTGCTAGCTTTCCCTATATCATAGACCTGCATCTAGGCATTGTTACACTGCATACCCTGAGTAAGCTCTGTTGCCTGCATATTCATTTTAACAAAAGCTTGGCTCTTGATTTCGATCAAAATTGGTTCTCGTGGGTAAGTTTAGAAATGAAAAGAGTTTATCTAGATGGAATGGAGACTAACCCCCTGGGGGCACACAATTGCTTCACCAACCTCCTGAAGCAATGAAAAAAGTCAGAATAGGAAGAGAAGTTGGGGTGGTTAGAGAATAAACAAAGCAAGCAGTAGTATATATAGTTGAAAGTTAAGGAGTTATAAGCTGTGCTAAATGGCTTTATGGTATATTTTATTGAAAAGATTGATATTTTTGGAGACTCCAAAGTGATTATTGTGGTTGACTAAATATGAGATCTACTTTAAAGTCTTCAGTACTTTCAAACTGAGTATTGTTTGATGTCAAATTCAGTGGTCTTACACTGGATGGGGAGGATAAGATTGTTGAACAACGAATTCAAGAGGATTTTTTTTGGCACATCCACAGAGAAAAGAACATGGTGGAAGACGACCTATCAGAAGAACTTGGGTTTCTAAGCAACTTCAATCCCTAAATAATAATGTAATAAACCCAAATCTGTCATGTCAAAAACTTTCAATAATTAATTTTTAATGGACGCTATATAGTCATCATTGTTTCATGTGATCATCAAATCATCTACATACACAACCAAATATACATCTGACTTTCCAATTTTCTTAACAAAAGGAGTTGCATCATCCAAATCAAATATCTTATAATTCAACTTGAGAAGGTGTTCAGTTAACTTTTCATACCATGCACGAGATGCTTGTTTTAGTTCATACAAAACCTTAACCGATTTCCATACCTTTTGCTCTTTGCCTTTAACAGCAAAACCTTCAAGCTGAAACATACAAACATCCTCCTTCAAATCGACATTCAAAAAAGTTTTTTTAACATCCATATGGTGTATCTTCCAGCTATTCTGAGCTGCAAGAGAAAACAAAGTTCTAATTGTGCCCCATTTTGTTGTAGGAGCAAATGTCTTTGTAGTCAACACCTTCCTTCTAAGCATAGCCTTTTTCTACAAGTCTTGCCTTGTATTTATTAAGCGAACCATATGCTTTGTATTTGATCTTATACACCCATTTGCAACCAATGGGTTTGACACCTGCAGGAGGATCCACTAACCTCCAAGCTTTATTCTTTTTTTTTCTTTTTGCTAAAGCAAGTGTGGATCCTTCTATTTCATTAAACCAAAAAAATAGTGTACAATTTTTACAAGTGTGGAGCCCATGACACCCAGGTCAAAAACTTTTAGCCTTACAAAGAAAACCCGAACCCAAGGAAAACAAACAAAAATGTAACCTGGCTCCCGGAAAGCCCGAGAACTTTCCCGCTTCACCGCTGTCGGAAAAGCCCGAACCATCTGAGCCATCCAAAAAAAAAGCACTAAGATCGATGGCCGAGAAAGAAATCGCGCAGTCAAGAAGACCAAAGTTTAATGGTCCTGCCCCCCCAAGTTGCAAGATCTGACTCAACCGTTGATCCCCATTAACTAAATCCAATGGATGAGATTGATATCGCACTGGACAAGATGGTGTGACATTAGTGTGCGATGTGGGGTTGTTTTCGGAACCCTCTCCCTGCCATGTGTTGGAGGTTGAATGGCATCGCTGCGAAATCTCCAAAACCGTTTCCCAATTGAAAGCGATGCGATCATCCAGAAATCGCTTGGGAGGCGGTATTCCATGCCGAGACCCCGATTTCTTAAAAATCCGGCATTCAGAAAAAACAGGGCTCTTCCTGTGCATGTGGATCCCCTCGGCTGAACCTGGAACCCTGAAAAGATGAGAGGCTTGTCACTGAACGAAGACCTGAGGGACTCGTTTCGTTCCTCATGATAAACAGAGATCTTCCTCTGACTTACTCTGGGAATATGAGCGACCAGACAAGATGTTCTCCATGCCACAGAACTGTTTATCAGATATTGATGAAACATGCAGGTGTTAAATGCAAAGGTTGAGTCAATTTGGTTCCTGGTCCAAAGCTCTATCACTAAACTCCAACTTATCATTTTCTGCCTGTTCCTGTAAAACTGCCTTTAACCTGCTCTGAGGTAGCTCATGCCATTTTGATGCCACTCTATTCTCTGTGCTGATAACACCTTGGTTGGCTAGCAAATCTGCCAATTTGTTCGCCGACCTGCGGACATGCTTAAAGCCTACTGTACGGAGGCTTTGAAGGTGGTGTTGAATCCATTGAAAGCCCTGAATTAGTCTCAAATTTTTTGAGACTTTTTTTGGCTTAGTACACCAGCTGATTTTCTTGACCTAATTGATAATAAGTTCAGAGTCAGCCTCCAATATCATATTTTGCCTGTTTTCCTGATTCAGGAAATCCAAAAATTTCTCCATAGCCATCAATTCCACCAAGTTATTAGTAGAATTTCCCAGATGACAGTGAAAGATGAAGAGGACACTACTATTCTCATCTCTAAGCACCCCTCCATAACCAGCTGTACTCGGGGTGCCTTTTGAAGCTCCATCTATGTTGTATTTCAGATAACCCTTTGGAGGAGGATGCCCGAAATCATTTGCATCTCTCAGGGAGATAAGATTTCTATCCAGACCCTGAGGAGAGATGCCTTGCAGGCCCAGTTCATAGAGAATTCTTAGGTCAGTAGCCGAAGGAGGGTTCTTGGTGAGATTTCGCACTATGGTACTAACCGTTTCCTTGAGTTGTTTTAAGATCAACTCAAAAATGCAATGGGAAGTTCACTTTTCATCTTTGAAGATTCGGTTGTTCCTCTCTTTCCAAACATTCCAAACAATGAAGCTCGGAAAGAGGGCCCAAGCAATGGAGAGAACTTCATTGTCTGAAAAATCTCTCCTCCAGTTGGTCAGGGTGTTGCAGATGTTATTTTTGTCTCTATCCGTCTGATGGAAAATAAAGGCAAAAGAGTCCCACAGACTAGAGGAGAACATAAAACTGTTGAGAATGTGCTCCATAGTTTCCTCATGAGCTTCACAAAGCTGGCATCTGGAAGGTCCCAAAATGCCCCTCTTCCTAATATTGACCCAGGTCAGAATTTTCCTGTGGTGAATGAGCCACATGAAAAGTTTAATTTTAATCTAGCCCTGGTGTCTCCAAAGGTTAAGCCAGGTTTTGTCTGGAAATTGAGAATTAAGGTCAAGGAGAATGAGATTTGCTTCATTGAGGTTAAAAACCCCCTCATTATTGTTGCGCCATCACAGCTGATCGTGGCCCTCATATTTCATAATCTTCCTCTGATCTAACATTTCCTTAAGAGTTTTTTCTTTAGCCTTCAGAGTGTTGTTATCCCTAAAATCAAAATTCCTCCAGATTCTCCATTTATCATTGTTATTGGTGTGCTCCCAAAAGTCTTTCACCTTAGAAAGTCTATTGCTATCAGTGTTTTCCATGAGATTCCTTAGGTCTTTGTTTAATAAAATAGGTTCTTGTTGTCATTTTTTCTCCCAGAACAGGCTAAGATTTCCTTCTCTAATTTCCCAAAAGCTGTTTCCTTGGACCAAACTCCGGTTATCCCAGGCTTTGTTCCAAATGTGCGAGCCCTTTCTGTGACCTAACATTCTTATTAGATCATGGTTATGCCAGGTGTTGGCATATTTTTCTTTCCAAATGGTTGCCCACTGCGCCTTTGGCTCTTTAACCCATCTCCACCATAATTTGGAACCTAAAACCTTGCTGAGTAAGTCAGGGTCATCCAAACCTAGACCACCAAAGCTCTTAGGTTTGGAGATCTTATCCCAAGCTACCAAGGCCCATTTCCTACGATCCTCCCCCTTAACCCAAAGGAAGTCTCTATGAATGGATTTGAGCTGATGTAGGACACTTTGAGGAGCTGGGAGAACAGATAGCATAAAGATAGGGATGGATTGAAGGACAACTTTGGTTAGCACAAACCTACCAGCCAAATTTAGAGATCTATAGGTCCATTTCCTAACCTTGTCTTGCAATTTGTTAATAACAAGTTCCCATATGCTCTTGTGTAAGGGTTTGGTAGTGAAAGGAACTCCCAAATATTTCGACGGGAGGAGCTCCCTTTGGAAGCCCAAAATTCTGGCTATATTTCTTTGAATAGCAATGTGAGTATTAAAGAAAAAAAAATTAGATTTAGAGAGATTTACCTCCAAACCTGAAGCCATGGCAAAGTCTTTCAGGATTTGCTTATACGCAAGAGCTTCCTTGACCGTGGGGATCCCTTATAGCATGGTATCATCCACAAATTGTTGATGTGTTAAAGAACGATCCTCTTCAGAAAGTTCGAGACCTTTGACCAAACCCACTACTTTGGCATGTCTGATTTTTCATCCCAACCCTTCCATCATGAGTATAAAAAGAAAGGGAGAGAGTGGATCTCCCTGCCTTAAGCCTCTTGAAGGAATGAAAGTCTCCGAGGGTGAACCATTAACCAAGATTGAAAAGCTGGGTGAAGTGACTAGGGCCATAACCCATATGATCCAGTTATGATCAAACCCGAAAGAAGCAAGAACTTTTCTGATGTATGTCCAGTTTAGCTTATCATAGGCTTTGGCTATGTCCAGTTGCATGATCATACCAGCTTTCTTATTGTTTGTCAACGAGTGAACCACCTCATGAGCTTGAACGATGTTGTCGAAGATTTGTAAGCCTTCCACATATCCTGATTGTTCCGATTCCACCAGGGTAGGAGGAAGGGGTTTGTGTCTATTGGCAACCACTTTGGAGATAATTTTGTAGACAACATTGCACAAGGCATTGGGTCTGAACCTTTCAGGAGTTAGGGCCACATCCTGTTTAGGGATCAGGGTGATAGTTAAGTGCCTTCAAGATAGTTTTATCCCTCCTTGAGTCTTCCACCACGTTCAGAATGTCCTCTTTTACTATACTCCAGCAAGCTTTGAAGAAGTCTACATTGAACCCATCCGGACCTGGTGCCTTGCCATTTTGCATCTCCTTAAGGACCTCCCTGACCTCCTCTTCTGACAATGTTCTATTGAGCTTGAAATTGTCTTCTTTGGAGACTAGCTTAGGTATATGCCTAGAAATCTCCCTGATAGATTGATCTCTGTTAGTTCAGGTTTCCTGAGCAATGCCCTGAAAGTGTTGAACTAGCTCAACTTTGATTTCTTCATGCGTGCTGAGCATGTTACCTTTCTTGTCCTTAATATTAGAAATCCTGTTGTGAGCTTTGTTCGCCATACTGGATCTGTGGGAGAATCTGGTGTTGCGATCTCCTTCTTTTAGCCATTTCACTCTGGATTTCTGCCACCAAAAAATGCCCTCTTACTTACATAAGTTCTCCTAGTCTTGATGATATTTAGTTGCCAGTTCATTCCGCTCCTTATCAAAACCCTTTGTAATCACGGTTTGGTTGATTTTCTGCGTTTTTCCTTCCACAATTTTTTTTTCTTCAAAAATGTTGCCATATTCCTTCTTATTCCACTCCTTAAGCCAGAGTTTAATGTGTTTGTGTCTTTTTTGAAGAAGGAACATTCTTGTGCCTTGAATATCCAAATATTCTATCCACCAGATAGCAATGTTGTTATAGAAGTCTGGGTGGGAGAGCCAGATATTCTCAAATCTGAAAGGTCTATTGTTAGGTTTGCCAATACCTTGAATGTCCAGTTGAACCGGCCAATGATTCGAGCCTCCAAAGGGAAGAACACTCACAACTATGTCCTTGTCCTTGATCATAAGATCTTCTGAAATTATAAATCTGTCCAGTTTGGAGGCCACTTGAGACTCTCCTCCTCTTTTATTGTTCCAAGTAAAGGTACCATTATTCATAGCAATATCCACGAACTTCATACTATCTATGAAGGTTTGGAAAGCACAAGAATCTTTGGTTAGAATTCTAGTTCCTCCTTTTTTTTCCAACAACGTTTTTTATCATATTGAAATCACCCCCAGGATCCAGGGGATTTTTGCATGACGTTCCCTGCGCTTCTACAGTGAATCAAGAAACAAGAGTTTACCCTCCATCCTTTCGGGGCCGTACACATTCATAACCAATTATCTACGTGGTATAGTTGAGTATGGTCTGAGATATGCTCGAGGTGATGGTGTTAGTTTCATGGAATATATAAATATAGACTAGGCAGGCAGTTCAATGGATCAGAAAAGCACCTCAGGGTGTTGCTTCAGTATTTGATCAAGGGTTGTCTCTTGGTGCAGTAGGAAGCAAAAGTCCGTGGCACTAAGTTCTGCAAAGGCAAACTAAATGGCAACAATCATGGCCACATGCAAAGCTATTTGGCTTCGGAAGCTGCTAGTGGCACTGTTGGGTCAACAATTGGATTTGATTAGTACCTACTGTGATAATCAAAGTTGCATCAAGCTCTCTGAGAATCTAGTGTTTCATGATAAGTTGAAGCATATAAACATGAGATACCACTTCATCAGAGATTGTGTACAACGTGGATCAGTTCAGCTACAATATGTTCCCACAAATCAACAATTTGCAGATATTCTCACGAAGGCCTTGGGTAAGGCAAAGTTTGTCTTCTTCAGGGTTAAGTTGGAAGTAGTGGAGAGCACCTTCCTCGCTAAGAGGGAGTGTTAGTTTTCGAGTAGCTCAGACAAGTGTTCTAGTCTCTATTGGTTTCTAAGAAGCTAAGGAACACAGGAGGATAATTATCTCCAAGACCCAAAAAATGTTTCCAAGGAAAATATCTTAATTAGATTAATTAGCCAATTATTAAATATTTTCCCAAGTCTAACTTAAGAAAACTAGTTAATCAGATCAGACTACTTAATGTAAATCAATTTTGCTTTAGAGACTTCCAACAAAGTCACTTGATGGGGTCAATATGATCTTAGCCATCATTGTGAATAGATCATGGTTGTTGATTCGTTAACTAGAGATTATAAGAGCAAATTGATGGGTCAATTGGAGACATATAAAGGAGTTTGAATCACCCAATTGTAGAGATAAGTAAGGGTGTCGTGTGAGCGAGGGAGACAATGAAAAAGGGGTTTTAGCAGAGAAAACTTTCGAAGGAATTTTTCTTAGTAATTTCCATTTTCCAGATAGAGGAAGGAAGGTAGAATTATTCTGTAGTGAGGCCATACTAGCCAATGTGCATAGCTAGGAAGTAGTTCAATTTCCAATTGTCGAAGATATGTATTGGAGGAGGTTTGAGTTGCTCAATTGAGTTGCAAGAGGCATAAATCATTAGCAGAACGAATTTCTGTAGGCAGTGCGAGTTCCAAAGAGGTCCGTACGCATTTCCATATCATCCAGTGCATGTAGTAGGCAGGGAGTGTGAATTACTTAGTGGAGGCTGTGAGGTTTTATAGAAGGGAAACTAGTGTTTCTAGATCGATTTTTCCAGTGGAGAAAATAATTTCCGAAGCTTTGCTAGTGAAAGGCAAGAAAATTGTAGTTCTCATTTTTGCTTAGGAATAATAACAAAACCCTCATCTATTGAACTAGTTTTCCCCACTTTGGGGTTTTTCTAGGGACAATTTGTCCAAAAATACTAGTGTTAATAATTTCGTGTGTGTGCATTATTTCTTAGTTCCTGTTATTATTTATGAAAATAGCAATAGTACACAGAAGATTAAATTCTAGTTGTTGCAATTAAGAAAATTTCACAGGAGGAAACACTTTGGGGTCATATGTTTTGACTTAGGAAGCTACTAAGTAGGGACGGTGAAAAGAATACTAAGTTCTTTCATCACTCAATGACCCAACACCATCATCACAATTATATCTCTTGCATTAAATACAACCTGGGTAATAAACTAGATACCCAAAATGACATTCAGAGGGATCTGACATCCTTTTATCAACACCTCCTCACAAAATCCCAAAGGGATCGTTGCCTTTATATTTGAAAAAATAATGAATCCTAATTTAGATCAGTCAAAGTAGGTCGTCGTTGTGATGCGGAGGCTGCGATCTTCCTTTGAACAAGAATCAATGACCTTTTGAAACCGATGATGGATGGCCTTGTATCAAATTGACAACCTCAACCGCCTAACAATGAAGACTGAGACACGTGGAACTGGCTATTTCCCAGTGAAGATCCTCGAATAAATCCTCAATGAAGCCCTTTATGTGCTTTTGGATTTACGAGTCATTAGATCTGGTACCACTCCTGCTCTCTTTATTGGCACGGCCAGAACACCGATCGATAAGGATAGTTTGTGAGAACTCCTTCCTCAGGGAAATACATCACTCCTAGCCACTCCACCATATAACTTTACATCACCTAAAAGAAAAAGGAGGTTGATCAATATCCAGAACCTCTAAATAGAGAATCCAATCCCAGGCATACAATTGCGTCTGGAATTTTCAACCAAGATTTCAAGTAGCTGAGACCTGACCAGGAAGGGGTAACCGCTTGGAATTCTCAAACTCGGGATTTCAAGTAGCTACGAGACCTAACCAAAAAGAGG